>JAJOOF010007181.1:0-44445 GCA_029582545.1 Solanum lignicaule | reverse complement strand
CATGGTTCCCACAACCCTAGTTGTGGGGTTTAGTTACCCATAATCATATGAACACAATTCATTATTTTAGATGAAACAATTATGAACTTACGTAAGAAAAATAATAAACCCAGAAATTCAACTTGAATTGCAACACCAAAATCTTCAAAACGAACTTAGGAAATTAAGAATTGCTAAAGTTGCAAGTTAATCTCTCAAGTCAAGAACTAGAACAAAAGTAATAATTTTCAACAACCCAAAAATGAGGTTTACATACCTTATTTATAGAAAACAAGTCCTAAATTAAAAGGGAAACAAAATAAGGAAAGTTTGTTCAGGCTCGCATCTTCATTCCACGAGACTGACTCACAGACTGTCAATGGATCTACGGTTTGTGAGTCCCTTTCGTCAGCCAGGACATAGAAAATATTTCAGCTTCCAAACAATAGCTTCTCTGAAGCAAACGAAGGAACTGTAGTACGGACTGTATATCGATCTACGGTCCGTCAATCCCTCTCCGTAGCTCCATACTTAGAATCTTTAAAAATTAGGTACTGGAACCCTCGCAGTATTAATATACGGATTAACAGTACGGTCCGTAGATTAATCTACGGACCGTCAATGGTCACCGTGGTTCCATACTTGGTCTGATTTCCCTTATTTGCCTTGCCTACTAATCTACGACCACCATCTACGGAGCGCCAATGGACCTACGATTCGTAGATCACCTCCGTAGATGCCCTTTTCTGCATTTCTTTCACCTGTCTCTTTACTTTCACGCCTGAATAGCTTTTCTGCAAAATATGATAAAAAAACACATAAAAACCAATACAAAAAGGCCCTAGACACACACAACTTGTAAGTGAAATGTATTAGAAATATCAGAAACTCACGGTATATCAATTAACCCAGGTGGAAGTCAGGGTAGATCTCATCCTACTAAGACTCATACTAGGGCAAATTCCACTTCTCAACCTAAAGATATGAATAGGTATCAACCCCGAGTTGTTCCGGTGGAGCGACTGCAGGAACATGTTGTTCGAGATGGTCCATCAACATGGCCAACTGTTGTGCCTATTGTTTCTTTGCTTGTTGATGTCGTGATGAGATTATTGAATGTATAAGAGGCATTAGTGCCTAATTAGGATGGAATTCAAATTCCCTAGACTACTTCACATACACAAGAACAAGTTCAGCCTGATGTTGCAGCTACTCAGACATATCATTTGGATCCGCAATCGGGTTCCCATTCAGTTGTAGCTACAAAGAAACCTAAGGATCTTAAGAATTTCTTGGATCTAAGCCACCAGAGTTTGATGTGACACCACCATATATTGAGCCTAAGAAGTTCATTGATCGTTGTGAAAAGATACTTACTACATTGGGGTTGAAAGAGACTCGTGGTATGGAATTTACCACTTTCCTGTTCTTAGGGTCTCTAGAGGCATGGTGTAGTTCCATTCAAAGGGAAAGACAAGCAGGGTTAACACCAATCACTTGGTCAGAATTTTGAGCAATATTTAAGGATAGGTTCATTCCATTGAGCAAACAAGATGATTTGAGACACCAGTTCCATGACTTGCGTGAGGGCACTATGATAGTTACAAAGTATGAGGCCAAGTTCACTGATTTGTCCAAGTATGTACCACTTTTAGTTTCAAATCAAAGGGAGAAGGTGAGATGATTTTTTAATGGACTAGAACATCGTTATTGTGGTCTTGTGATATGGGATGTGCGAAAAGGTACCCATTCAGTTGTGTTTGACACTACTCTTCGTTGTGAATCCTTCTTAGAAATAGAGAAATTTGCACGTGAAAGAAAAAAAGACACGTAATGTAGGAGGGTTTAGTGGTGCTCCATCTGGGGCAAGAGTGGTTTCATCATGGGCAGTCCAGGCCTAATCAGTCATAGTTGGTAGTGCAGTCTTGTAGGAGTGATCATCAGGCTAAACAGGGTCAACAAAAAATGCAGAGGAAGGGTAATAGTTCCTTCCAATCCGAACAACATCCGAGGTGTTCCACTTGTGGTAGAAATTATACTGGACATTATTTTGGTGTTTGTAGTCCTTGTTATACTTGTGGTGAAAGAAGACATATTGCTAAAAAATTTCCTAAGGGAGAGTCTGGTACTGGTCAAGCTACTTTAGAAGTGCAGAGGAATGTTACAGGTGCACAGGAACAAATTCAGCAAACTAGGTCCACTCCACAAGGTGCTCATGGACAAGGTCCTTAGGGTGCATAGGTCGCTCAGGAAACAGATGGACCATAGAGATTATTCTATGGCAAGACAAGATATCGAGGCACCTAATGCAGTAGTCACATGTAATATCACTATCAATTGTCATGAGGCATATGCTCTTATTGATCCTTGTTTTACGTGTTCATATTTATCTCCGTCATTTTCTATACTTTTAGAATGGAGAGTTGCGACTTTTATTGTGCCATATATGGTTATGACCCAGTAGGGGAGACTTTATCAATGGATAGAGTGTATAGAGATTGTGTGACATCTATTTGGGGTAAGGACACAATAGTTGTTGTACTAGAGTTGTCGATGCCCAACTTTGATGTTATTATGGGCATGGATTGGGTAGCATCATGTTATGTTTTTAGTTGATTGTTAAGCTAAGCAGGTACATTTTGATTTTCCTGGAGAACCACCTTTAGTGTGGAAAGGCATGACTCCTCTGACGTTGGGAAAGATAATATCTTATGTAAAGGCACATTGAATGATTAATCATGGGTGCTTGTGCTTTATTGCTACTTTCGAGGGGAGGATGTTACTATTGATAGTGTTCTAATTGTTCGGGAATTTGCTGATATGTTTCCAGAACCACTGATGAGGGAAATTGAGTTCAACATTGATTTACTGTCAGGGACTCAAGCTATCTACATTCCTCCATATCGTATGGCTCCAGCTGAGTTGAGGGAATTGAAGGTTTAACTCTAAGAGCTACTTGACAAGGGGTTCATCGGGCCTAGTGTATTGCCTTGCAGTACATAGGTGTTATTTGTGAAAAATAAAGACGGCTCAATGAGAATGTGTATTGATTATAGGCTGTTGAATAAGGCAACAATCAAGAATAAATCCCTATTGCCTCATATTGATGATCTATTTTCTACTCCCTTTTCAAAAATTGACTTGAGATCTGGTCATCATCAACTAAGAGTAAAGACCGAAGATATCTACAAGACAACTTTTCGGACCAGTTATAGGCACTTTGAATTTTTGGTGATCTTTTTCGAGCTAACTAATTCATCCGAAGCATTTATGGACCTCATGAATAAGGTATTCAAGCCATACTTAGACAATATTGTGATTGTGTTCATTGATGATATTTTCGTCTACTCACGGGGTGAGGCCAAACATCAACACCACTTGAGAGTTGTATTGCAAAGACTTACAGAACGAAATATTTATGCCAAGTTATCAAAAATATGAGTTTTGGTTTTCCACAATTTCCTTTTTAGGACACGCGATGTCACGACATGGAATACAAGTTGATCTAAAGAAGATAGAAGCAATTCGTGATTGGCCTCAACCTACTACTCCTACATAGATACACAATTATTGGGACTAGCTAGATATTACAGGCAGTTTGTGAAGGGTTTTTCATTGATAGTTGCTCCATTGACACGTTTAACTCATAAAGGTGTGATCTTTTAATAGTGAAGAGGATTTCTAGAAATTAAAGATTGCATTGACTACGAGTCCAATTTTCACCTTTCCTATAATGAAAGGTGGTTTAACCATTTGTTGTGATGCGTCTAGAATCGTGTTGGGTTGTGTATTAATGCAGAATGGTAAGGTGGTGGCTTATGCTTCTCGACAACTAAAGATTCAGAGGAGAAATTGTCCAACGCATGAATTTAGAATTGGCCACAATCATATTTTCACTCAATATTTGGCGTCCCTATCTTTATGGTTAGCCATGTGAAATCTATACTGATCACAAGAGTTTACAATACATATTAGAGCAAAGAGATCTGAATTTGAGGCAATGACGGTTGTTGGAGCTACTTAAAGATTATGATCTTACTATTTTGTATCATCTTGGAATGGCGAATGTGGCGGCAGATGCCTTGAGTAGGAAGTCTATGGGTAGCTTGGCATGTATTTTTGCGGAAAACTGACCTATGGCTATGGATATTCAGGCTTTAGCCAATCAGGGAGTTCAAATTGATCATACATTGTACGACAAGTTTCGGGCAAGTATGGTGGTCCAATCATACTTAGTTGGAGAAGCCAAGACTCGCCAATATGATGATCCCCAACTTGCTAGACTACGAGATAGAGTGCATAATGAGGGTGTGAAGTCATGTGGGGCTGTTCTACGTCGACATGGTAGATTATGTATTCCCATGGTGGGTGATGTGAAAAAATTAATACTTAATTAAAGAGGCACATAGCTCGCGATACTCCATCCACCCAGGTTCTACAAAGATGTATTAATACCTATGTAGATTGTACTAGTGGAATGATATGAAAGTTGATATTTTGAAACATGTGACTAGTTGCTTAAATTGTCAATAGATCAAATATGAACATAAAAAACTAGGTGGAGTAATGCAAAACTTGATTATCCCCGAGTGGAAGTGGGAAAGGATTGCTATGTATTTTGTTGTTGGTTTGCCGAAACTTTCAAGAAGCATGACTCAGTTTGGGTGATTGTTGACAGACTCAAGAAATATACCCATTTCATACTAGTTTTTGTTACTCATACTGCGAAGCAGTTAGCGGACAATTACCTTTGAGAGATAGTTCAGCTTCATGGGGTACCTATTTCAATAATATCATATCGAGGTGCACAGTTCACTGCTGAGTTTTGGAAGTCTTTTCAAAAGTCGTTGGGTTCACAAGTTGAGTTGAGTACAACCATTCATCCCCAAACTGACGAACAGTCTGAACGAGTTATTCAAATCTTAGAGCACATTTTTAGAGCTTGTTCGATTTATTATGGTGGTCATTGGGATGATCAGTTGCCCTAGGTAGAATTTAGTTATAATAATAACTATCACTCGAGTATACAGATGGTGCCATATGAGGCTTTATATGGTCTAAAGTGTCAATCACCGGTTGGATGGTTTGAACCTGGCGAAGCACAATTATTAGGTCTAGATTTTGTTCAACAAGCTTTAGAAAATATTGCATTGATACGAGAACGTCTTCACACAACACAAAGTATACAAAAGTCCTATGTAGATAAGGAAGTATGTGATACAAAGTTCATGAGGGGTGAAAAGGTCTTTTTGAAAGTTTCTCCAATGAAAGGAGTTATGAGATTTGGGAGGAAAGGGAAGCTAAGTCCCAGATATATCGGTCCTTATGAGATTTTGGATATGATTGGGGTGGTGGCGTACCGACTTGCTTTACCTCTGGGCTTTTCCGTTGTACATCCGGTGTTCCATGTGTCCATTATTAGATGATATATTCATGATGAAAGCCTTATGATTCAGCTAGAAGATTTGGAGCTTGACGAGAATTTAGCATATGAGGAAGGTTCGATCTCTATCTTGATAGGCAAGTGCGACAATTGAGGTCGAAGAAGGTAGCTTCAGTTAAAGTGTTATGGCACAATCATCCAACTGAGGAGGCTACTTGGGAGTCTGAGGCGAACATGCGCAATAGATATCCTCACCTATTTGACACTTAAGGTATGATTCTGGATTTGTTCGAGGACAAACGTTATTTTAAGTGGGGGAGAATGTGATAACCTTTTTTCTTCTTCTTTATAATGATGTTTTAATTGGTAATTTAATTAATAATTAAAGGAGTGGGCCCAGCCCATTATATTTCTCATCTACAACAGTTTGTTAGCGATAGAAAGAAAACAAATTAGGGGAGTTCATTTCTTAATTTTGGAGAAGAAAATAAAACGCAGCCATCAGGGAAAACCTATTTTGGATTTCATAGATGGATACTACATCTTTCTACCACTGTTTTGGAGATAAGTTGCGGGTATTGAACTTCTTGTTATTGTATGTTCTTGCTACCTTAAACCTCAACCTATGTTGTTGAGCATTTTTTTGTACCTATGTTTTTCTTTAAAAGAAACCTAAGTACTGAAATTTAAGGCCATTGTTGGCAATGAACTGATGTACCAAACAGAACTGGTGCATCCATCGAAATTCCTATTTTAGTCTAGGTTTATTTATGTTCAGCTTGTCTAGTTTGAAATACAACGTAAGTTATGGTGCAGAAAATTCACTACTTAAGTTTGGTTAGTGATGTAGAGATATTCTTTTATCCTAAGTTCATGGTTTAAGGGTGAGATATAAAGGTGTAACACTAAGCTTTAAAGTTAGGGATATTGAGACTTACCCCCGACTAGAATAATTAATATCGTTGATCAATATTTTGCATAGATTGAGGTCATCGGGGTCTGTTTCCTTGGTGTTCTACACATGCGAGGTTGTGGAACTTGTCATTAGCGAGGTAAGTGAGACTTTAAGCTTTAGTACTTGCTCTTCAAACCTACTTTGAAAATGTGTTTTATATGTCTGGTCCATGTGTTGGGACACGCATGTGCTTGACAGAAGACTAATATTCTTTTATAGGTTATATGTGGCGTGATATTGGAAATCCTTCTTCATTATCGTGATATAGTTACTAGGAGCATACATAGTTGTGGTAATATGTTAGGTGCAAACCTATGATGCCATAATATGTTAGGGGCCTTGTACGTGTTGTCGTAGTATACTTTGGGGCACTATATAAGCTGCAGTGGACTTGTTGGGGTGCGAGGACAATCTCCTTCACTACTGTTTATGACAAGCTTTGAGTGTGGATTAATTTTGAGACATTTAGTGTCATGTTTGAACAATTGGTTAGACTTATTAATCATTATATTATGTAATATTTTCTTGTGCATATCATTACATGTTTATGGTATAGATGTATTTTCTAACATTTGTTCCAAGGTTATTGAAGTAGTGGGTCAGGGATCTTAATTGGTTATATTTACATAATTCACTCGTTATTTACATGTGTATGCAGATACTATTGCAGAGGGTGAGACTACTAGATGACGAGCTCTTTCACATGGATTCTACAGCTGAGGTGAGCCTTTGCATTATTCGTGGAGGCTACTGTTTCAGCTTTATCTAATTATAGTTTATGACTTCTTTTCTTGGGGTTTCCATACCCGAAAGTTGAACTCATGTAACTCTAATAGATGCTCCATGGTCCTATTATGGGATTTGGGCTAGTAACATATTAGTTAACTGATATTTTCTTTTTATAAGTTAATATACGATTTTTATTGGATAGTGATTTCGTTTTGATGAGTGTGAGACTTGCACATATCTTATCTTTGTGCTTAAATGATTTGGTAAGTGTATGGATATTTGGTACGCCCGGCAGATGGTTTTAGCGGGTGCCAGCCAAGTCTAGGGGGTGTTTCGGGACGTGACATCTTATATATATAAAAGAGAATCCTAAGCCTGCCTATGTGGCTCCCTTAGACTTCAACATTTTGTTTTTATGTTTCTCTTTAAACTTTTAGGTTTTTTAGTCCTATTTTATTTTTACCTTTAAATGTGTTTCTTCAAGTCTTCCCTCCCTTCACAGTCACAATTCTTCAATTTGAAAATGTTTCCTATTTTAATAATTTTAGACTACATTATAAATAAATATAGAATATGTACTAAATTAGTTGTTCTAAGAAGAATAGAAAACATAGAAAAATTGATGTTTAAAATGTCAGGAACCCTTTATTTATTGCCAATAAAGGAAGTAAGAACATGTGTTTGTTGTGCCTTTTCAGAAAATACACAACCCTTTAGAAAAGCCATAACTCATCCAAAAAGTCATAAGTTTTTAAGAAAGTTACAACCTTTCAGAAAAAGTCACAACCCTATGAAATAGTCACAACTCTTCTGAAAACTCACATCCCTTTGAACAGATCACAACTCATCGTAGAAATCACAACTTTTTAGAAGAGACACAACTTTTGGAAAAAGTTTCGCGTTCTTTATTTAGAAAAGTTTAAATGTTTCAATTAACACTTTTCTATTCTTTGCTATTGGTTAATATAGGAAAAAGTTGGAGAGTCTCAACTATTATAACTACTAGTACTTTACCCTTTCTTGATTCTTATAATTACATATAATTGTTTTTATTTCCTATATTTTTGTCCAGTTGGTTCCCTCCAGAATAACAAACTGTAATTTGCTTTGTTCATTATTCTTTAGTTGTTCATTGATTGTTAAAAATAATGTATTTCAAAATATTTTCAATATGATTTAAAAAAAAATTCAAAACATAATCAGATATTTTTATGATTTACTAGTTCTAGAATCAAGGAACACACATTTAAGAATACGAGGGGCTAATATATTTCACGTGATAAATTTATTATGAAATATTTAGGGGCGTTTCTGGACATTAACATAGAAAAAGCAAGGAAAATTAGTTGCTACTAGCTAAATAATGAAGAATAACTATGTCATCAAATTGAGTATCTTATACTTTGCTTGCACATGTACAAGCACAATAGAGAGAGTGATAATTGAATAATTTATGAAAAATCAGTCAATATTGAGAATCCAATTATATCATAGAAAAAAATTATAATTAAAAATATGTAGCACATAAAATTCATTAAAGAGTAAGAATTTTACAATCTTTCAAGTGCTTGAAATATGTGACAATATGAATTTTCTAATATTAGGATATTAGCAAATGATTATTCATAATCTTAACGAGGCCATGAATTACCACGCGAAGCGGGGGTAAGTTATCTAGTTAACTTATAATATTCCTATGTGGCACCCTTAGAATTTATAAATTTATTTTTATATTTTTTCTTTGTACTTTTAGGATTTATATCCCTATTTTAGTTTTACCTTTAAACTCGTTTCTTCAACTCTTTCCTCCATTCAAAGTCACAACCCTTCAATTTAAAAATGTTTTAAATACTTTTTACACTGTATTATTTAGATTAAATAAATATAGAATATGTACTAAATTGGGTGTTCTAAGGAGAACAGAAATCATAGAAAATTTGATGTTTAAAAAAGCGAAGAACCCTTTATTTATAGACAATAAAGGAAGAATGAACATGTGCTTATTGTGCCTTATCAGAAAAGACACGACTGTTTAGAATATTCACAACCCTTCAGAAAGATCACAACTCTTTAGAAAAGTTAAAACCTTTCAGAAAAGCCACACCTCTTTAGAAAAGTCGCAACCTTTTGGAATAGTCACAACCCTACTGAAAAGTCGCAACCCTTTGAAAAGATCAGAAATCATCGGAGAAATCACAACTTTTAGGAAAATTCACAACTTTTGGAAAAGTTTCTCATTCTTTATCCAGGAAAGTTTAAATGTTTGAATTACTACTTTTATATTCTTTGCTAATGGTTAATGTATGAAAAAGTTGGAGAGTCTCAACTATTATAACTAGTGCTACTTCTACCCTTTCTTGATTCTCCTAATTACTTATAATTGTTTTTATTTCCTATATTTTGGTCTAGTTGGTGCCCTCTAGAATATCAAACATGTGACTTAGTTTGTTCATTATTCTTTAGTTGTTCTTTTTTTGTCAAAAATAATGTGTTTCAAAATATTTTCGATTTTTAAAATATGATTAAACACTTTTTTAAAACTTAATCAGATCATTCTATTATTAACTAGCTCTAGAATAATCAAGGAACACACATTTTAAAATACGAGGGACTAATATCTTTTACATGAAAAAATTATTATAACATATTTAGGGCCGTTTATGGACATTGACATGAAAAAGCAAGGAAAACTAGCTGCTACTGGCTACTGAATAAATAACAAATAGGTCATCAAATTGAGTATATTATACTTTGCTTGCATATGTACAAACACAATAGAGAGAGTGATAATTGACTACTAAAAATATGTAGGAACATAAACTTCATAAAAAATTAAGACTTTTACAATCTTTCAAATTTTTAATACATATGACAATATCAAATTTCTAATATTAGGATATTAGAAAATGATTATTTATAACCTTAATGAGGTCATGAATTACCGCGCGAAGCGGGGGTAACTTATCTATTTAACCTATAATATTAAATGTAGAACTTAATTTATAAAAGTGCCAATATTGAAAGAAAAGACATAATTATTTTTCAAATTTTCTCCATCGTTAAATTATATAATATAATGAACGGATAATAAAAATTTTGGTCCTTAAGATAGAGAGTTCATATGAAAAATTAAGATAACATTAGTAACTCAAAAGATTTACCAATTGCAAGAGATTGTTAATATTGAACACATGAGATCTTAGAACAAAACACAAGACGATTAATTCTAGTGACTTATAGGTTACAAATTTTGCTAGTCATATCTATCTCAAGAGTTCTGGAAGGAAAAAATGAATATCAATAATTATCATCAAATGTTTTATTCACAATTCATTGTTTTGTGCTTATAGGTGTATCCGAGATTTAAAAATGATGAATACACTATACAAGTGTTAGGTCTAATGCTATAAATCTTTGCTAAGACAACAAATTGACAAGTAAACTATAGTTAATATTATCATCAAAGTAGTATAATGGATTTTATATTTGAAAACCGATCAAAATAGTATCATTATTTAAGGAAACAAACTATACTTATCAAAGAAACAAATTGAAAAAAAAAAAACGAAACCATAAATGTTTTGAGAAAAATTGTGATCTTTGTTGTACAAGTGTTGTTAAAGATCCTAACAAAGAAAAATATAGAGATGGATATTTCAAATTTTATCTTGAGTTCCCACATGAAATATAAGTATTTTATCAGAATAATTGCAGTACTTCACATAATCAAGGGAAGGGTGCATGTGTTCACGAGTGCACAAAACATAAATAATTGAATAATTCAAACAATCATGTTACAAGTTAATATTGTTTTGTTGCATCTGTGGATTATTCCTACCATCAAGAGATTGTGGTTGTTGAAGCTGCATCATGGTCTATTGTTGCTTTGCTTGCTGCTCTTGCATTAACTTGTCTTTGAAAATGTTGATGATGTTGTTGGAAAACTTATATGCACAACGGAAGCATACCAGAATAATACAACTTACATGAATAATAGACAACACATTGTTTATTCTAGAACAAGTA
This sequence comes from Solanum lignicaule, assembly GCA_029582545.1. Taxonomy (NCBI): domain Eukaryota; kingdom Viridiplantae; phylum Streptophyta; class Magnoliopsida; order Solanales; family Solanaceae; genus Solanum; species Solanum lignicaule. The sequence goes on along the minus strand of JAJOOF010007181.1, from coordinate 33,373 downwards.
CAATCATGTTAGAGCATATAAAATTTACTGAAATTTATTTCAAGAAATACCTCTTGAAGCGTGAGCAAATACTTTCAATTGGATCCACAAGCTAGTCGACAAGATAGAACATTTAAGCGAATCCACTAGCTAATCCACAGACTGGACCACAGTTCTATGGTCTTCTACAGTGATCCCAAGTTCACTTCCGATCTCTCGCAATACTTGGGTGGACAAGTATTTTATAGAAAACTTATAATTCTCAAGGGTTAGAAGAATCCCTATTTATAGAGAATTCTTCCCGGTCCAAGGAGGAGAAGGAATACCATGTCTTTCCTTAGAATAGAAAAAAGACATGTACATCTCCCTTTCCTTAGAATAGAGAAAGTCATTTCGGTCTCTATTTCCTTAGAATAGAAAAAGTGATATACTTCTCCCTTGCCTTAGAATAGAGAAAAACATATACTTCTCTCTTTCCTTAGAATAGAGAAAGACACATACTTCTCCCTTTTCCCTTTAGAATAGATTCTATGTTCTAGTTAAATATGGGCACGGTAGGGACCACATAATTAATTACTGAGGCTTCCTATTATAGAAATAACTCCAAATAATTAATTTGAATTATTCTTATCATAATAAATGGCAAATCTTTTCACTAGAAATTCGAAATTGTGCTCCTCTATTTATATTTTGAAATTCCCCATTAAACACATATGTAATTCCCCATGTTAAGATTACAGATACTAATTAATAAATTAAATTACTGACAAATTTAATTCAATGATAATTTCCTTCAGAGCACTGCTTTACTTATTTCATGTGTCGGATTCTTAAATCCACTTGCAAGGTTTGACATGATGAAAACTTATAAGCTTCTCATAAATACAAATCATCAATCTCTATATCGAGACATGGATTCTATCAACGAACTTATTATTTCACCAATATAGATAATTATCATCCAATCTACTATATATATTGACCCATCTTAGAATCTCACCTTTTAATAAATCAAAACGATAATTAACATATACAGAGCATAATAGTTATATTAGGATTAAGAATATAAGTACATTTAATAGTTTAGAGAATATGTTTTTGTCAGTCAGTCTAAAACAACTATCTCTACTCGGTCTTGTTCAATACATACAAAATGCACTATCATAAGAAGTTGGAACTATATTATTCCCATAATCAAGATAAATTACATATAATCTTATGCTACAATCGTACTGATGGCATGTCCAGTTCCCATCTTAGATTGTGAAAGAAAAACTTTATACTTAAAAGAACCGATGATATAATCCTCTGTGTATAAGCTAAAACTCTATACACTAAATCATCTACTATATAAGTAAAAAGACACTGTAAATGAATAAATGATCTATTGAAAATGAATAAATAATTATTTATAATAAAAAGTATATCTAAACACATAGCTAATAGTATATATCCCAATAATCTCCCACTTAGACGTTTAACCATTACGATTGTTATAATGTACTGTCTCTAAATGCATGGTTAATAGTATATACCCTAACAATCTCTAACTAAGATAGTTAATCCTGAAATTTGTTAGAATACTATTTCTAAACTCAGGATTAATAGTATATACCCTAACAATCTCACACATAGACTGTTAACAAATGCATTTACAACGTTCACAGATATACATTTTATATTTCTTATAAGAAGGATCTTACTAAGTGTTTTCTTATGCAACTTCGTCTAGTAGTACTCTGTCGTAACTTATCGATTTTGTATTAGATCTTCAGAGGCCCTATCATGAAACTCTTCAAAGTTTACTTCTTTTCAGGATTTCTAGAATGAAACTCCTCTTAAACATGCAAAACCAATCAATTTTCGTTATGCTTCCCCCACTATGACTAAGTACTACTACAATAGACACACTTTCATGTTCTTGAGTCTTAATATTTTCCTCAAAACCATTTGGCATTGAAATATTAACATTTTTTTCATATAGTGTTCTAGTAAAGTTTCTCCCACTACTTAAATGCAATGTAACTTCAATTCTTACATATCGATTAGATGTTCTTGAGCGACCTAATTTACAACTGACACATTCGTTAATTTTTTGTTCACTTTTTGTAAAACTAGTTTACTTCTAGTGTACCACCCCAGATTGCAGAAAGAACAAAATTGCATATTTACAGAAGTTATAGGTGCCACCAACGGAGGCCACCGACCCGTAGGTGGAACCACATAACGTAAGTGGGGTGCATGGTTAGACACCTCAACTCCTCCAGAAATTTCAGAAAAAGTCACGACCCATGGCCGAACTTACGGATCGTAGGTCAAACCACGGTCCGTGGTCTAGGGTAGATGGATTGTGACCCTCAAATCCCAATCTCAAAAGCCAATGGATGAATGACAAGACAGACCGTCGATCAGTACACGGTCCGTCGGTCTGGTTCGTCGATGGGCCCATCATCTTTTAAGTGAGGGTCATTTTGGTCTTTTCCATATGCATTAGATAATTAAACTATGTTGTTTAATACCTAAACTACATAGTTTTGATCATTTAAGCCTCGTATTCTAATTAGAATCCACCCATATCGATTCATTCACCAAAATTCATCAAAACTTAGAGCAAAAGAGGAAAAAGAGTCAACCAAATATCTCAAGAACACGCAATATGTTTTCTTCATGTCCATCCCCAAAATTAAAGGAATTCTCTGTAGGTTTCATCACCAAGTATGTGGGATTTTACTGGTGGATTCCTTTCATCCACTAGGTCCCTAGAATTCAGTCAGATACTTGATTCGTCATATCTTGCTTAGACCTAGGGTTTCTAAAACCTTAGGTATTAGTGAGATTTAGTTGTTATAGTATTCTTACTCAGATTATCATGTTTTTGTAAAATTGTTGCTTAGTTCTTTGCATGAAATTCAGAACCCTAGTTGTGTAGATTCTCTTAGTTCATGAATTACACTTGCAAAGTCAGTTAAACAGATAAACATGCCTTATATTTCGAATGTTTCATTGTCAATACAAAAATGTTACATTCTCAGTTAGCATGTCAGAATACTGAGCTAATACAGTATTTCAGTTATGTTGTGTCATACACATTTCTAGTCGGGAGTAGGCTTAGCACCCAGTTCGACTAGGGTTCAGTGTACCGTCATAGTCCTAGAACTATGTGCCCACGTAGATTTATAAGTCCCCTTTGTGGGAATCAGATTTAGTGATCACACCAGTCATACCTTTATACCCTGAAAAGGTATATTGGGTCCTCTCGATGCGGCATATACATCAGACTCCACATTTAGCTCACATTGTTTTATGTCGGTTAATAGTAGCTCTTACAGTCTGACTCTTAATGCATTTGACAAGGTTTTCATATACATTTCAGTATTCAATCTCAGCATGTCATGTTTAATAATTAGTACTTTGTCATTGCATTATTTTCAGTTCATTTGAGTATTTACATTATATTCAGATTTTGTTATTGCTCAGTTATGCGTTATTCAGCATACATATTTGTTCAGTTATATTCTATATCTTGCATGCTCAATACATTCCAAGTACTGACGCATACTCTGTGCTACATCCTTTCATGATGTAGGTCAAGGTTCTCAGCATTAAGATGACATGTAGATCGGTTCCCGATCCGTACTCAGCAACATCAGTGGTAAGTTGTCATACTTCAAGGACAATAGACATGTTTTTATATTCAGTCTTTTCTTTTAGTTTCAGTTTTGCTAGAGTTAGCTGGGGCATGTCCCAGCAAATCTAGTTAGTAAAAGTCTTTTTCATACATAGTTATAGATTCAACTTCAGTTTGAGTGATTTTTCAGTATCACTAACTCTTATTCAATGTTTATATATTCAAACAAGTTTTGGGTTTTCACCACTATTAGTTATTTCATTATTTAGCTTCCGATTTAGTTTATATTTCATAGATATATGTAGTTTGCTTATGATATGCCAGCTTAGGGTTAGTTTGGGATCACTCGTGATCCTAGGTCTCGTGTTTACTTCAAAGGGGTAACCTCGGTGCGTGACAAACTTGGTATTAGAGAATTAGGTTTAAGAGTGCTAGGATGTCTGAAAGTCACACTAAGTAGAGTCTTTTTTATGGGTGTGAAGTGCACCACATTTAATGAGAGGTAGGCTACAAAGTGTTTTAGGATAACTTCACTTTCTTTGCTACTTTTATCATGCGTGAGGTATGATCCAACTTCTCGTTTCTAATTCATTGTTACGCATTTCAGATCATGCCTCATCGTAGAGCTTAAGCAAGGAATGCCAATTACCACAACACTAACGCACTTCCTCCAGTCCTAGACGATAAGGTTTCAAATGTATAGTTTCGGAATGCTATCCAACTTTTGGCACCGAACATAGCCAACCAAAACAATCAGCAAGTTCCAGTTCCTACAGATGCTAATGGTGGATCAGTGGCAGCTAGGGTCCTAGATTTTGTTAGGATGAATCCACCTAAGTTTCTGTAACATCTCACAATTTGAAATAGCTAGGAAGAATCTATGAACTGGATATAGTCATTTTAGGAAATAATGAAAATCTGGAAATTTGTCTACAGTTAGGAAAAGTTGAGTTTTGGCCAACTTCAAACGGTCATAACTTTTAGCTCAGGATGAGTTAGAGGTACTTGCAAATATGGTAGGAAATATATTGGAATGATCTTTCCAACACCGCTGAAGTTGTGCGATTCTGAGTTCATATATGTGAGTTATGCCCTTTGGAAGTTGGGCTGTTGGAATAAGGAAAGTCCAAATCCGGATTTTTGAAGGGTAGTTTGGTCTTTTCCTTACCCAACTTAATTAATTCATTTTAGGAGTTTAATTGGGGTAAATTCAAATTTTTGTCAGTTTAGGAAAAAGTGAATGTTACTCTAGGGCTTGAAGAAATGAGAAAAAAGGAGAAAGGACAAGAGAAAGCAAGATTCGTTAAGATTAATCAGGATTAGCTTGTGGATTTCATCAGGGGTGATCCCTACAAGGAATGTGAGATCACATAGAATTGGGTTAGTTCACCCACGCGCCAAGCATGATTAATTCAGCGTATTTTCATCTTAAAAAGATTGAGAATTTGATGCTCTTGATAGTTGTTCTTGAATATGAGCCAGGATTAAGGAGTTTCTTGATGGTAAAGTGTTGTTTCCTTGAGTAGTTTGGGTTAGATATTGTGTATATCATTTGGGTACATGAATCTGAAGTGAATTTGAGAAAAAGAATCGGATTAAAATGATTTAGGATTAGAAAACGAGATCAAATATTCATCAGACTCACCTGGGGAAGACCAGGCGCGTCGCGGCCCCATAGCGCCAGGAGGCTAGGGCGGAGCGCCTACAGTGCGCCCAAAGTGACCCCCAGAAAATTGGGCCTGGCGCGGTGTACCCCGGATGCACCCGAATCATCGTTTTTAACCCAGTTTTTGTCATTCAGTCCATTTAAGCCTTTCTAAAGTGTACTAACACTTTCCATTGATTCTAACTACTTTGAATGACTTCTAAACATCTAGAAATCATCCAGAAACATGAATCATAACCTTGAATCCATAAATTCAAATGCAAGGAAAGTCAAGAGCCAAGTTTAGGAAGTTCTTAGAGACTTTTCAAGAAGTCTTTTCCAAATGTTTTAACTTTGTTTTAAGACTTAAAAGTTCAAGTTGAGTAAAGAGTAAAGAATAAATTTTGTAGGTTATTTCTTCAAAAGTATATGGGGACTATGTATTCCCAGAGGGTTTAAAATGTTTTCACATTTAAACAAGAAAGGAAACATCGATTTCCAAATAGCCTTTGGCTAGTTTACAGAAAAGAGTAATCGCTTTCTAAATGAAGCAAGAGGGGAAACTTTGATTTCCAAGATAGCCTTTGAGCTATGTTTTTGAGCAATTATCTCAAATCACAGAAGAAGTATGTTTTTAAACATAAAGAGCTAGTATCATATTTTGGGAGTAGTATTGAGCACCGATATGGGAGAGCATTCAGAGAACACACAGCCCCCATAAACCATGTATCCATCATGGGTAGAAAAGGGTCATACTTTTTAGATGAATCATTTTCATATAAACTAGTGGATCCACCTAGTAGTTCAGGTCTTATACCTGTGGCAAGGTATAAGATGCGCTAGCAGCATGAGGAAGATCGATGTATCATCACTATAGATCTTCAGTGATGGCTGTCATTTAGAGAAACTCCCACCTAAGTTATTTGTATTCTTATATACACAATTATTTGTATTTTTACATACATTTCAGAGTTTTAGTGTATCTTTGCATATGCCCAGAGTTGACATCATGTTTTAAACATCTTTTCTTTATATTGCACTTGTTTTAAAACTACTTTATATTTAAATGAGTTCAGTTATGTTGAGTTGATTTGAGCCAAGTAAGTTCTTCAGTTTCTTTTCAAGCTTAAGTTGTGTTTAGCATTCCAACTTGCATACTCGTACATTCAATGTATTGATGCCAGTTGGCTAGCATCTTATTATGATGGAGACACAGGTACCTAGGATCGGCATCAAACGCATCGTTGGTCCAGTGAGCCTCTTTGCATTCCATAGGACTCCTTGTATTTTGCTTTTAGTACTTCATTGTTAGGATGATTGGGGGTTTTGTCCCAACATCCCTTTTTGTTTTAGAGGCTTCATAGATAATTAGTAGTTCAATTGTCTTTACATTTCAATTCATATGTTAAGACTTGAGTTGCCATTATGGCCAAGTTGAATGTTGACCTTTAAAACATTCTAAGTTATTTTACCAAGCAATTTGAATAAGTTCATTTGATCAGTGTAATAATGTTTAGAGTTTTCCGCTAAGTAAGTAAGCCAGGCCAAGGGTTCTCTTGAGGCCAACAATGGTCTTCGAGTGCCAGCCACGTCCAGGGTGTAGGCTCAGGATGTGCAAAACTTGGTATCAAAGACCATAGTTCAAGAGTCCTAGGAAGTCTATGAAGTCGTTTCTATAGAGTGCTAGTTATCGGTGTGAAGCACGCCACATCTATAATTAGGAGGCTGCAACATTTAGGAAAATCTCTCACTTCTTTCGCACTCTTTTCGTGCGTTAGAGTTGATCTCTAAAAAGTTCCTTCTAATTCATTCTTGCACGTGTTTTAAGATAATCATGCCTACACGAAGAGCAATCAAAGGTCGTCCAGCTAGGACAAATATTGAGGAACAAGAGTTACCAAATGCACCAGAAGTGCAACCTCAAGGGGAAGTCACTAATGCTAAGTTTAGAGAAGCAATTAGGATGTTAAGTCAAGCTGTGACTAACCAGGGTGGGCAACAAAGAGGAGCTCGACAAGAAGAGGCTGACACTTCAAGTATTCGTGAGTTCTTGAGGATGAATCCTCCAAGTTTCCCTGGTTCAAGCACTTCTGAGGATCCAGAGAACTTTATTGATGAACTGAAAAAGGTGTTTGATGTGATGCATGTTGCTGATACTCAGAGATTGAGCTAGCTGCATATCAACTGAAGAATGTCGTTAGAACTTGGTTTGAGCAGTGGAAAGGGGGTAGAGCTGAGATGCACTGATGATTCCACAAATTGGACTCATTTAGGGCTATATTTTAATAGAAATTGTGTCCTCAAATGCTTATTTTATCTCAATATCTGATAAAAACCCTTAAGTTTCAGGTATTTTAAGTTTTAAGGAAGGCATGGACACTAAATCGTAAAAAGGAACGAAAAGGCTGAAAAAAATGAAGAAATGAAGGCTTGAGGATTGCCGAGTCCACTTGGCGAGTCGCCGAAGGGTCTCACTTCGCCTTTTATTCCAGTGCGCTAAGCCTTGAAGGAAAGGATCAAGCCGGTGGGAAAAAGAAGCAGTCGACGCATCATCGAGAAGTTCCGTGAAACACTACTATGTCACCCAATGACCCATTGTACGACGATGCCGAAGGATGGTGCAAAATGGCGATGAACTACACCAAAGGGCGAATCGTTGAGTTGATCTGCGATTTCGACTAATGTCTCCAAATGGTCCGCTGCAGCACATATTTTTGAAAACTATAAATACTCGTTCATATTTATAGCTTAGAATTAGATTTTTAGTGTGAAAAACATTTATTATAATTTTCATATAGAATAGTACTTTTTATTTTTCTTTGAGTTTGAGAGGGTTTTGAAGACTTGAAGAAGAAGAGGGTTTCATCTCTAAGGATTTGGACTTGGGTCTCTTGATTTCTTCATTCTTGGCCTGTAACAAGACCTAAATCTTCATACTCATTTGAATGCAAGCTCATTTAGGTATAAATTTTTATATCTTGATGTGTGAAAAACCCTCATCAAGAGGCATCCGAGAGAAACCTGTTCGAGAAAGTGAATAGGGTAAGGCGTAGGCTACACTTCATGCGGCAAGTGGGTGTCCAATTTGAAAGGGGGTAAATTTCTCAATATTGAACTTATTCCTACATAAAGCTTAGCTTATTCACTATTACTCTATAAATTTTCAATCGAAAGCATGTACCCAATAATTTAGATTAACCCGTATTCCGGTCACATCCCAATAATCCCCTATCATTCATAGATTCTTTGTTATTTCTACTGTGTTTGCTATACATGTGACAAAACCCCGAAATCGATATTTGACACTTTTGTTTCCCCCTTTAATTTACAATGTTTTTACTCGTTAATGTGTTTAGCTACGACTAGTTAGAACTAAATTTTATTTTTCTATAAACTCGAAAAACCACTCCCTTGGGACACGACCCCAATCGTCGGTTGGGTTACTATATTATCGATGATCGTAGACACTTGAATCGGAAGTAGTGTCGTTGGTCACGATAAGCATCAAAATGACGCCGTTGCCGAGGAGTGGTGTTATTTTGGATTAGTAAAAAATTTTATCTTCTTATTTGTAGTCTACTTACCTAATTTTTAGTTTAGTTTTGTTTGTTGTCTGAATATTTCAGAAAGCATGAGAGTTAGTGGTAGCAACAATAGCAAGGTATGCCGCCAAGATGACATCAGAAATCTCAACGATGTCCAAGAGCCAAACATAAATGGACCCCATCTCATGGAAGGTGTTGGAGCCATCTGTTTACCCCCAGTTGAGGGAAATGTTGTGTTCCACATAACGAGCACCATGTTGCATCTCTTGCAACTAAAGGGACTTTTCAGTGGACTGGCTCAAGAGGACCCTCACGAGCATCTTTGAAACTTTGTAGATGTGTGGGGACCATTCTCGTTAAAAAAAATCTCTCAAGGGTCGGTCAGGTTGATGCTATTCCCTTTCTAGTTGATGGGAGAGGTGTGGAAGTGGCTAGCCGAGCTACCACGTGAATCCATTACTTCTTGGGAGGAATTGGTAACTGCATTTCAAGTGCAATTTTTCCCACCCTCGAATATGATGTCACTGAGAGATAGCATCCAGAGCTTTAAACGTCTAGAAAGAGAACCTCTGCACGAAACTTGGCTGAGATTTAAAAAATAGGTGCTACAATGCCCAACTCAAGGTCTACGTGATAATGTCTTGCTACAGTACTTCTACCGAAGCCTGGATTCAGTGAATAAAGGTGTCGCTGATCAACTTTCACCTGGAGGCCTAATGTAGCCACCGTATGAAGTAGCAGTCCAACTTTTAGATGGCATGAAAACCATCAATAGGGCATGGTACACCCGTGAAGACAAAGTCTCCCCTCTCACATTCAATCTATCCAAGGAACAGATGGACAAAGATAATGAGAGAGACCAAAACATGGCCAAGATCATGACACAACTTGATATTTTGTCAAAAAATGTCATGGGGGCTGGTAAACGTGGTGTCAATGCTGTGGGGGTCGGGAGTGCAAATCCTGAGGAGGCAAATTTCGAAGCATTGTATAATGAGGAGGTAAAATTTCTAGCCAATCAAGGTGGTAGTTACCGTTCAAACTACCCAAGGCAGGGTGGTAACCAAGGTTGGGCTAGAGATGAAAGATTGAAGGATCGAGAATGGAGAGACCGAAATCCTAATTGGGAAGACTGGGAGAATGACAAATATGTGCCTCCCCACGAGCGCAAAAAGCCAAAGGACTCGGAGAATGGTAGGTCTGAGGATATGCTCTCACGTATCCTCAACAAAGTTGAAGGTTCAGACAAAATGTTGAAAGGCATGAAAGAAGATGTTTCTACCCTTAGCCAGAACGTCACCTCCTATTCTGTTTCAATCAAGCAATTAGAGACCCAAATGGGTTATATCTCGTCTCACCTTAATCCGAGACAACAAGGGGGTTTGCCTAGTGATACTATGGCTAACCCCAAGAATGCGATTTGAATGAGGATTAGCATCGTTCCAAGATGATAACTAAGGCGCTATTTGGGAGGCAACCCAAAACCCCTTTAATTGATTTATTTTTATTATTATCAGTACTTATTTCTTGGTAAAATAATGGTGTGTTGTTTGTACAGGTTAAAGTATATGAAGTGTTTCAAAAAGTGAAGGATGGCAACAATAGATACAGTCGGCAAGTCGCCGAAGGGGTCGGCGAATCCGGCCTTGCCCGCCATTTGACTCAAGACATCGTCAATATTAGAGTTTGTAAAACTCGGTGAGATTTGGAGACAATTGGCTACTCGGCTGACCATGTCGGCAGTCACGATGGAAACCGCCATTTGGATCTTCACGATGACTAAAGATCCTACAAAACTCAGCGAGTCGAGTGCTCACTACGTGAATCACCAAGAGGTTCGACAATCAGAACTAATAACGCCGAGTGGGCGAGAACTGGACAGTTTTTACAAGACAAAGGTTTGAAAGTTTCAACTTCATTCACTTTCGCTCACTTTTTATTTGCCCAACCTCACACCTGCACTCTATTTTCAATATCCCTATAATTTTAGATTATTTGAGTTGTTGATTTACATTCGGGAGTTGGATTACATTACTGCCTAGCGAATCAATTACATTTTAGTCAGCACGAAAGGTTGGTTCCCAAACTCTGGGTTCTTTCTATTGATTTTGGACTTAATGCAATGATATTACCTTGTTGATTTGTGCTGGGTTTTTCTGGTAGGATTAGAATATTTGTCTGCCTGTTGGATCTACAAATTTTTCCTATACTAAGTTAAATGGGTAATTCCTGAAGGTTGCATTTTTAAGCTGACTTAAAATTTGTGGGTTGAGCATGATTGCCACTGGGTCTAAGCCTAATTTGATTTGTGCGCCCTAATTGTGTTTTCGGGGGTTGCAGGGTTGAATTCGGGAAAGTGGGTCACAAGTAGGGACGTTGGGTCATTCAGCGAGCTGTGAGGAGCTTGCCGAACAAATCAGCGATTCACCCAAGCATCCTATCTGGCCCTTATTATCATTCTTTATTTGTCGTGGCTTCTGTAACTTTTGGCGAGAAGCATGAGGTCGCCAAAAGCACTCGGTGACTCGCCGAAAGTCTTATTGTTCGCCCTTTGTCTGCACCCTTATATCTTCTGTACACAGTACTCAGTGAATCGCCGAGTGGTGTGCACTTCGCCGATTGGTTCGGCGAAGTGACTTTGCAACCAAACTACCGTATTTTTGTATGAGTACTTTCTAACTTTTTATCAAAGCTTTGCAGAAATGGCTAGACCGAAAGTTGCTGGAAGAAATATGCCACCCCGACATATAAAAGTGAAAAAATTTAGGAAAGTTGAAAAGGCAACAAACCCATCTAAAGCAGATAATGAGGGAAAGAAGCCAAGTGTCAACAAGAAAACAAACCTCCTAGACCCTATTGTTCCCTCGTGGAGATGTGGATTCTTCACAGCTATCCACTCCTTTTTGGCGGCTCATGACTTTGACAATCTGAGTAAGTCACTGCCGCTGAATCTTCTGAAGAAGCTTCGAGGGCCATTGTCAAAATTCCAGAAGGTCATTCCAGGCACTGAAGCCCAAACAAATGGAGCGACCAATTAGCCAGGATCTCCTCTTTGCCTCCCTCTCTGTCTTTACTTATTTTACCTTTTGGATTATGTGTTAATTGCATTAGAGGACAAATTGTTTTTAATTATGGTGGGGTGAGGCCCACACCTTTTGTGTTGATAGTTATGTTTTTGTGTATATATTTGGGTTATTCCGGTTAAAATTTTTTTTCTGCTTATCATGGATGCTTGAGCTTATTGCTCCCTTTTATTTTAAATTGCAAAATGATTTTGACCCTTCCGAAAAATTTTAAATTTTTTGCACATTTGCCTCCCCTCGTGTGTTGAACGTGGCTGTTCTTTTGCAAAATTTGAGTCTCGGTTTCATTCAATACCGATGACTTGAATAGTGCTCACAATCGAACGAACATTAATGTACGGCTACGATGAGGCAAAATGAAGTTGCATAGACAATATGTGAACTCCTTGCATCTCGTTATGACTAGCCTTGTGTCAAATTGATTCTCTTGTGATGATCATTGCACACTAGCGAAAGTGTGGAGTCTTGTTTAACTTGTAGCGTCAATGCCTAGTGTGGTGAGCTTACTTGTGAACTATGCATGATAGAGTCTAGGATTTACCCCATTGGTCCAGTCAACTAAGTGATGCTATATCTTGATATGATCTTAGGCAACTTTGAAGAGTGTGAACCAATTTGACATATACCTCTTTTGTGACCTACCTTGTGAGTGTGTTATTCTCTCTTGAACACTCCTTGAGCCTTGCCTTTCTTTGGAAGATACATGATGAAAACTAGACCTTTCTTAATCCATTACTCATAATCCTCATGAAGTTATGGTTAGTTTAAATAGCCAACTTAGGCCAAAAGTCTAAGTTGGGGGTCTGGTGAAAAGAAAAGGGAAATTCAAGAAGTTCAAGAAAGTCTCTCCTACCCATGGTTTTGAGGAAAATGGAACCCCTCTATATAAAAAGGAAGAGACAGAAAAGAAAAAGAAAAAGAAAGAAAAAGAAAAGTTGTGGAATAAAGTTGAAAAATGAAAGGGGTTTCCAAACAATCCATGGAAAGTGAATAATAGGATGACTTATGAGCATTGAAGAGAATGATGAAGGAAAAGGAAAGGAAGTGTTGTGAGCACCACATTTCATGAAGATAAAAGTCAGTGAGCCTAAATGATCATACATTTGCACTCTGCCCCATTACAAGCCATAAAAGGACCTTTTTGATCTTGAGTGAGCTGAAACAAATGTTGATTGGAAAATATGGGTAAACCTATGGGTGAAAGCATGCATTATGTTCTTCCTTGTGAGAGTGAGCGTTACATCTGATTTCGAAGCTTTTCACCGTCAACCATTCTATGAATATGGAATCATCCTCTCTGTGAGGGCATTTGATCACTATAGTTGAGGTTAAACTTGCATTTGAATAAAGTATTGTGAGCATGAGATTCGTTGATATTGGTGAGTCACAACTTGAATCTTTGAGTGCACATTTGATCTTTCCATAAGTAAATTGAGTCTTGTTGTGTGCATTGATGATTGAGTCTTGTGTAGCACTGTTCGAGACACCCTTTTTGAACGGGTGAACTTGAGTTTGCTTGAGGACAAGCAAAAGTTTAAGTTGGGGGTGTTGATGAGTACACAAATTGGACTCATGTAGGGCTATATTTTAATAGAAATTATGTCCTTAAATGCTTATTTTATCTCAATAGCTGATGAAAACACTTAAGTTTCAAGTATTTGAAATTTTAAGGAAAGCATGGACACTATATCGCAAAAAGGAACTAAAAGGGTGAAAAGAATGAAGAAATGAAGGCCTGAGGATCACCGAGCCCTCTTGGCGAGTCGTCGAAGGGTCTCAATTCGCCTTTTGTTCCAGTGTGCTGAGCCTTTAAGGAAAGGATCAAGTCGGCAGAAAAAATGAGTAGTCGGCGCATCGCCGAGAAGTTCCACGAAACAGTACTATGTTGCCCAATGACCCGGAGCACGACGATGTCGAAGGATGGTGCAAAACGGGTGATGAACTACACCAAAAGGCGAATCGCTGAGTTGACAGGCGATTACGACTAGTTTCGCCAAATGGTCCGCTGCAACACTGATTTTTGAAAACTATAAATACTCGTTCATATTTATAGCTTAGAATTAGATTTTTAGTGTGAAAAGAAATTATTATAATTTTCATATAAAATAGTACTTTTTATTTTGTTACGAGTTTGAGAGGGTTTTGAAGACTTGAAGAAGAATAGGGTTTCATCTCCAAGGATTTGGACTTGGGACTCTTAATTTCTTCATTCTTGGCCTGTAACAAAACTCAAATCTTCAAACCCATTTTAATGCAAGCTCACTTAGGTATAAATTTCTATCTCTTGCTGTGTGGCTAAAAACCCCCCATTCTTGGGGTGTAATTTAGAGAATATGGGTTAATATTGTTGTTGGGTCTTGCTTGTTGATAGATTAAATGTAGTTTAATGGTGATTTCACCTAGTAGTTGTTGTCGAATTTAATGGGTTTGTAGTTGCGAATACAAGTCCACCCATGTGTTTTCGGCTTTTTCATGAGATAGGTCATGAAACCAAGACTGCTAGACTGATGGACTAAGGAGTAGGTCGACATGAGGTTCAGCCCGAGAGGGTGAGCCCTAGTCCCATATCCTAACACTCAGCTCGAGAGAGTGAGTGGGGTAAGGCGTAGGCTGGTCTTCATGCAGCAAGTGGGTGTCCGAGAGGAACCCATTTGAAACGGGGTAAGTTGCTCGAGAGAGAACTTATTCCCACATAAAGCTTAGCCTAGTCACTATTACTCTATAAATTTTCTAACGAAAGCATGTACCCAATAATTTAGATTAACCCATATTCCGGTCACATCCTAAGAATCCCCTCACATTCATATATTTCTTTGATATTTCTACTGTGTTTGCTATACGTGTGATAAAACCCTGAATTCGATAGTTGAAACTTTTGTGTCTCCCTTTAATTTACAATGTTTTTACTCGTGCACATTTGATATTTCCATAAGTAAATTGAGTCTTGTGTAGCACTGTTTGAGACACCCTTTTTGAACATCTGAACTTCAGTTTGCTTGAGGACAAGCAAAAGTTTAAGTTGGAGGTGTTGAGTCCACAAAATGGACTCATTTAGGGCTATATTTTAATAGAAATTATGTCTTTAAATGCTTATTTTATCTCAATATCTGATGAAAACACTTAAGTTTCAAATATTTGATATTTTAAGAAAAGCATGGACACGACATCGCAAAAAGGAACGAAAGAGGCTGAAAAGAATAAAGAAATAAAGGCCTGAGGATCACTGAGCCCTCTTGGCGAGTCATCGAAGGGTCTCAGTTCGCCTTTTGTTCCAGTGGGCTAAGCCTTAAAGGAAAGGATCAAGTCGGCAGAAAAAAGGAGTAGTCGACGCATCGCCAAGAAGTTCCACGAAACAATACTATGTTACTTAATGACCTGGAGCACGACGATGTTGAAGGATGGTGCAAAACGGTGATGAACTACACCAAAGGGCGAATCGCCGAGTTGATCGGCGATTACTACTAGTTTCGCCGAATGGTCCGCTGCAACACTGATTTTTGAAAACTATAAATATTCATTGATATTTATAGCTTAGAATTAGATTTTTAGTGTGAAAAGCAATTATTATAATTTTCATATAGAATAGTACTTTTTATTTTGCTACGAGTTTGAGAGGGTTTTGAAGACTTGAAGAAGAAGAGGGTTTCATCTCCAAGGATTTGGACTAGGGAATCTTGATTTCTTCATTCTTGGCCTCTAACAAGACTTAAATCTTCAAACCCATTTGAATGCAAGCTCACTTAGGTATAAATTTCTATGTCTTGATGTGTGGCTAAAAACCCCCATTCTTGGGGGGTGATTTAGAGAATATGGGTTAATATTGTTGTTGGGTCTTGCTTGTTGATAGATGAAATGTAGTTTAATGGTGATTTCACCTAGTAGTTATTGTCAAATTTAATGGGTTTGTAGTTGCGAATACAAGTCCACCCATGTGTTTTCAGCTTGCTCGAGAGAGAGGTCGTGAAACCAAGACTGCTAGACTGATGGACTAAGGAGTGGGTCGACATGAGGTTTAGCCCGTAAGGGTGAGCCCTAGTCCCATATCCTAACACTCAGCTCGAGAGAGTGAGTGGGGTAAGGCGTAGGTTGTTCTTCATACGGCAAGTGGGTGTCCGAGAGGAACCCATTTGAAATGGGGTAAGTTGCTTGAGAGAGAACTTGTTCCCACATAAAGCTTAGCCTAGTCACTATTACTCTATAAACTTTCTAACGAAAGCATGTACCCAATAATTTAGATTAACCCGTATTCCGGTCACATCCTAAGAATCCCTCTCATTCATAGATTTCTTTGTTATTTCTACTGTGTTTGCTATACTTGTGATAAAACCCCGAAATCGATATTTGACACTTTTGTGTCCCCCTTTAATTTACAATGTTTTTACTCGTTAATGTCTTTAGCTACGACTAGTTAGAAATAAATTTTATTTTTCTATATATACTCAAAATCACTCCCTTGAGATGCTACCTAACCCTCGATTGGGTTACTATATTATCGACGATCGTAGACACTTGAATCAGAAGTAGTTTCGTTGGTCAGGATATGAATCATGAACCACCTGCGAGTTAGGCCTGTTTTGAGGAGGCTTTCTTGGGGCACTTCTTTCCCCGAGAACTGAAAGAGGCCAAGGTACGTGAGTTCCTCACACTTAAGCAGGATTCTCTAAGTGTTCATGAATATGGGTTGAAATTCACCCAATTGTCCCGTTAAGCTTTGTAAATTGTTGTGGACATGAGGAGTAGAATGAGCTTGTTTGTCGCTGGGTTGGCTCGTCTGTCGAGTAAAAAAGGTAGGGCCGCAATGCTGATAGGTGACCTGCATATCTCAAGGTGGATGGTCTATGTGCAACAGGTAGAGGAAGAGAAGCTGAGTGATAGAGAGGAGTTTAAGAACAAATGGGCTAAGATAGGGAATGAGTCCAGGCAGCAGAAGAGAAATGTCAACCGGTCATCCTTCCAAAAGAAACAGAAGGGCCCTGCTCCATCATCTGCTAGTGCACCTGCACCTAAGAACAAAGGTGAGTACAATAGTCAGAATTTCAGAGCTAAACCTGCTTATTCTTAGGGTAGAGTGGCACACGGGGGTAGTAAGCCTCTTGCATGCGCTAACTGTGGTAGGAACCATTCAGGTACCTGTCGTGAGGGCTCCACTGGTTGTTTCAGGTCTAGTCAGAATTGGCATTTCATGCTAGAGTCACTACAGGAAAAATGGTCTTTAACGAAGGGAAATATGGTCATTAAAGGTCCAAATCCGGTAGCTATAAGTCATTAACGATTGTAATAAATCCGGTCATCATAGGTCATTAAAAGTCCGGACGTTAAAAGTTAATGACCGAATTAACAGCCGGTCGTTAAAGGTTTTTTTAACGACAATATAAATTCCGGTCGTTATATGGCCTTTTTAATGACCGGATTTTCCCTTAGTACAAGTACTTTTACCGACCAAAAGTTCTTTTGTTAATTATATTCTAATTTCAATACCAATACTATTAACGACCACATTTCCTATCGCTTATTGCTGTTTATTCAAATTTTTTAAGAAGCCAATTATAAAAGAGTTTAAAAGAACAAATTTCATTTGTTGTTTTACAAATTTTATACAATGAATACAGAAACACTCAAAATAAACTAAATAATTTAATTCATTATTTAAAATTTCATGGTCAATATAAAGAAATAATTAAAGAAAGATATATCATATTCAAGTGGCATAATATATCTTTATCAACTCCTTAAAAGAGAAAAATAGCAAAATTAAATAATAAGACAATGTCTTTAATTTAAACCACCCCTAAACTAAAGTAAAATCCCTAGCTCTTGAACTTCAACTTGCTCCGTACATTGTTGAACGATATATTCTTCATATTCGAATGCTTGATCTGTAAGAAAAAAAACTATGTCAATTGTTAAAAAAGAATAAACTCTTAAAGAAAAACCATAAAATCTCAAAAGTATTTACTAAAAAAGATGCAAAACATTAATGTTTGAAAAAAAAAAAGGCATGTCAACAATAACTTGTAGTCTTTTCCCAACATCTATTAACTAGTTAACGATTTTCTATAATGATCAACAATTAGTTCGTAAGGCCAACAAAACAAAACATAATAACAAGGGACTAGTATAACTCTTTCCTGCTTTGGATGACAAGGAGGACGATCAAGAAATTTCAAATAGAATGGAGAGTACATACATGAATTAAAGCTATTTGAACCTTGCAAACTTTGGATGAGTCATCTTTTGGGAAGCAGATTGCCAGTTCAATATAGAAATCACACAAGAAAAAGTATGACAACCATCAGACCAAAATAGAGAGCACATCCGAGGCACCAACTTATTTTTTTTCTAAGAGGGAGGCATAATATGTTTTCTGTTTGCTACAGTAACATCTCTAATATGAAGGAAGCAGAACATGAAAAGATTCTAGAGTTTCCAATATCAATAGTCGAGGGTAGCAAGATAGATAGTTGTGCACATACAAATTAAGATATGCCCAACCACATTCCCTGAGGACATTCACGAAGAGACATCTGAAGCTCAAGCACACTAGATAACTTAGCAAATCATAGTAGGCTAATATCGATAATCAAAATTGTAATAGAAAGAGAATCTGTACTCAGTACCTAATTAAGACTGTTTACTATTTTGGATGGGTCAGGCGGCCTGTTTGATTCGTTGTTAAACTGCTAGATGCTGCTAGTTCACCGGACTGAGCTCACCAATTTCACTAGAACTGCTATTTAGTATCTACTTGTGTGATCTTTAAACAAACCCAACTTCATGAACGACCTTTTGACATTGAGTTAAGCACAAAGTATGTTTTCTAGATTCATTACACTTGAATAAGGAAAACCATATAGAGTACTCTATACCATATCTGAGGATATTTTGCATTTAATTAAATATTAACTTTATTTATTTGTAGACAAAATGATTGCCCACCATATCATACATCACATAAAACTTTTTCTATAAGGAAGCAATCTTGTACATTGTGAGTTAATCAAGTCAGGAAGAAGTTTTCTCTTCTAATTTCTAAGTTTTTATGTTCATTGTTCTAGAGAACAGAATAAAATGAAGTTACACAAAGAACCAAAATCAAATACTTTAAATGGAGTGCTACCAGTTTTATGTGATAGAACAATGTGTAGCGAAGTGAAAGGTAAGTTCTATAGAATATTTATTAAGACCACCAATGTTATATGGAAGTGAATGTTAAGCCATTAAAGTAAAAGACATCCCCAATCATAAGACCAATAATGCTATATGGAAGTGAATGTTTTGCTCCTCATGGGAATATAGTGTTCTGTTTCTAAGCATATTCATTAATTAAGATGAAACAGGAAAATGACATGGATGTTCCTTTACACTAACAGAGAGGCTCTAAAATTCCATTAAATTGGAGAAAGTGTGAGCAACAAAGGGATAGGAGAAGTAGGAGAAATAGAAGTTTTCTTATTTTGTCCAATTTTAGGGAAAGAATAAAAGGATAAGGAAGAAAAGCTTAAACATACTAAAAATTTTCCAACGAACAAATTACATATTAAGGACAGAATACAAAATAACAGCATTTCTTATCTTTCTTCAAAGAATCTAAACACAAGATAATGTGTGCTTTTAAAACAAGCACCAAGGACTATTATCTATCTCCTTCCTTCCTTCCAACTTCATTTGCAAGCACTATTTCTATCAGACCAAATAGTCCAGAAAATACATAAACAAATAAGCCTCCAAAACTTTCAGGAGGTTTACAACCTCCTGCCCATTTCAACTTTCCAGTGTATTTATAAAATCTGAAAGCATTAGCAAAACTACATCAAATTTATAACTTCTAAAATCTATAGCTTTTACGTTAATAAAAACATAAATGATCACAAAAGCATTATTAAAATGGAAATACAATTGAAAAGGAACATAAAGGAAGCATTATGCCATGACTTATAAATAAAGGTTGCATCTGTAGAGAATATACCATTCCACTAGGAATAGAGACTGATGCTTTTCGTGACCAACGACACTATCCTATGGTATGAGGGTCTATGATCGTCGATAATATAGTAACCCAACCAAGGATTGGGGTCGTGTCCAAGGGAGCGGTTTTGAGAATTGATAGAAAAATAGAATTTACATTCTAACTAGTCGTAGCTAAAGACATTTGCGATAAAAGACATTGTAAATTAAAGGGGGCGACACAAAAGTGTCAAATATCATAGGGGATTTTGTAACAAGTACTACAACAACAAAATAAACAAGAAAATCAAGTATGGGGAAAGGTTCTTGGGATGTGACCGCAATATAAGTTGAGAGAAATTGTTGGGTACATGCTTTCGATAGGAAATTTTCAAAATAATAGTGACTAGGCTAAGCTTTAAATGGAAATAACTTTCCTCTCAGGAAACTTACCCCGTTTCAAATGCGTTCCTCTCGAATACCCATTTGCCGCATGAAGACTAGCATACATCTTACCCCACTCACTCCCTCGAGCTGAGTGTTAGGATATGGGACTAGGGCTCACCCTCTCGGGCTGAACCTTATGTCGACCCACTCCTTAGGACATCAGTCAAGTGGTTTTGGTTTTGCGACCTCCCTCTCGGGCAAGCCAAAAACACATGGGTGGCTTTTTATTTGCAACTACAAACCCTTTAGATTAAACCACAACCACTCGGTGAAATCACCATTAAAATACATCTAACCTATCAGCAAGCAAGACCCAACAAGAATATCAACCCATATTTGCTAAATCACACCTCAAGAATGGGGTTTTTAGCCACACATCAAGAAGTAACCAAATATACCTAAAATGATACTAAAATCAAATGGGTATAAGAAATTAAACCTTGATTTAAGCAAAGGAAGAAGAATGCAGAAGACCCACTTCTAACTTGGGGAAGATGAAATCCTTTTTTCTTCAAGTCTCCCAAAAAACCCTCTCCAAATTTGAGAGGAAATATCTAAAAAGTACTATTCTATTCTGAAAATTAAAATAAATATTCGACTCCTAAAAATTAATAACAAGTTAAGTATTTATAGACTTCAGAAAATAGTGCTGGCGGATCTTTCGGCGAGGTTAGTCGGAATCGCTGATTAACTCGACGATTCACCTTCGGTGTAGTTCGTCGCCGTCTTGCACTAGCCTTTAACATGGTCGTTCTCTATGTCATTGGGCGAAATAGTATTGCTTCGCGGAATTATTCGGCGAAATGCCGACTGCTCCCTTCATCGCCTTTTTTATTCTGCTCCTTCAGGGCTTCGCGTACTGGAACAAAGGGCGGAGTGCATCCCTTCGGCGAATCGTCAATTGTGCTTGGCAATGCTCAGGCTTCAGCTTCTTTGTTCTTTTCAGCCTTCTTGTTCCTTTTTGCGCCTAAGTGTCTATGCTTCCACTAAAACTTCAAATACCTGAAGTTAAGAGTTTTCATCAGATATTGAGACAAAATAAGCATTTGAGGACACTATTCCTATGAAAATAAAGCCCTAAATGAGTCCAATTTGTGGACATATCAACACCTCCAACTTAAACTTTTGTTTGTCCTCAAGCAAACTCAAGTTCAGCCGTTCAGCAACGTGTCTCAAATAGTGCTACACAAGACTAAATCATGAACATACACAACAAAACACATATTACTTATGCAAAGATCAACTGTGTACTCAAAGATTCTAGTTGTGACACACCACTACCAAAGATTCTCATGCTCGCAATACTTGCTACTTGTGCAAGTTCAAGCTCAACAGAAAGTATCTAAATGCCCTCACACAAAGAATGATTCCACATTCACATCTATAGGTTAATCAATTAAAGATCAGGAATTAGATGCAACGCTCACACTCAAAAAGAGGAACACAATGCATGTTTTCATCCATAGGCTTGCCCTTATTTTCCAATTGATCTTCGGTTCGGCTCACTCAATATCAAAAAGGTCTTTCTAAGACTAGTAATGGGGCTGAGTGCAAAGGTATGGTCATTTAGGGTCAATGACTTTTTCCTCAGGAGATGTGGTATTCTCAAAGCATTCCCTTCTTTTCGTTTATCAATTCTTTTTCTAGTGCTTCTAAGTCATCTTTTTATTTACCTTCATGGATTGCTTGGAAACCCGATTTTATTTCACATTTTTTTTATTGAAGGGTTTCCACTGTTCTGCAACACCATGGGTTAAGGGGGACATTTCTTGCACTTCTTGACTTCTCCTTTTCCTTTTCACCACACCCCGAACTTAGGCATTTGGCCTAAGTTGGTTATTCGCTAAACCCACAAATCAAGAGGATTATAGGTAGTGGGTCAAATAAGGTCTAGGATTCATCAAGGTTCTTACAAACAAAGGTAAGGCTCAAAGGGTGATCAAGAGAGTTTCACACGCTCACGGGCAGGCCACGAAAGAGGTATATGTCAAATCTGGCTCACACTTTTTAAAGTTGCCTAAGATCATTTCAAGAGCACACCTTTGTAAATCAATCAGACTAACGGGGCAAATTCTATGTTTATTCATGCATGGTTCAAAGTAAGCTTATCACACAAGGCATCAACACTTAAGTCAAACAAGACTACACACTTTTGCTAGTGTGCAACAGTCATTACAAGAGAATCAATTCAATAAATGGCAAATCACAACGAGATGCAAAGAGTTCCGATATTGTCTATGTAACTTCATTTGGCATCATCGTAGCCGTACATTCATGTTCGTTCAATTATGAGCACTATTCAAGTCATCGGTATTGATCAAAACGATACTCGAATTTGCAAAAGAACATCCACATTCAACACATACAAGAGGTGGCAAATTTTTTTTTTAACGGTCAAAAATTATTTTCAATTAAAAGCAAGGAGCCACAACCTCAAACCTTCTACAAAAAGCACTGTATAACACAATTTAAGCTAAAAACCCAATATATTAATAAAACAAGAGTAATAATCAGCACACAAAAGGTGCGCCTCACCCCACCACAAATAAAAATCATTTGTCCTCAAATGCAAATGAAGTAAATTATCCAAAAGTGAAAGAAATTAAGACAAAGAGGGAGGTAAAGAAAGGATCATGTCTATGCAGTCTCTCCATCTGTCTGGGCCTCAGTGCCCGGTGCAGCAGTTTGTACTTGGCCATCTGTGCTCGGGGTCACCTCAGGAGGAACAGTAGTACCAGATCCACCAGGAGCTGCCACGGGTGTATCTGCCAAAAAATTTTGCACAACTACATAGAATCCCCGGACCCATCAAGGGATATTGGAGCCTCGGGAAGTAGTCACCCTGTCAAAAATGGGCCTCTTGCCCTTGCCTTTATTTCCAGGTGGAGGTTCTTGTCTTCTCTTCTTGGGAGGATTTGACCCCCTTTCATTTTGTGATATCCCGTGTTCTTTTCCGGGGTTGCATGACAATTTTGGCCTTTACCATATCTCGGGATACTCAGACTTCACCCTGCTAGACTCAACAACATGCAAGCACAACCCCACAAGATTTAACCGATTTTAAGGCATACACATACATGATTTTAACAATATAAACACTATGGGCAAGATTTTCACAACCATAAGCAAAAACAATTAAGATCAGAGAGGCCCAACAAACATCACTAAGATAAGATCATTGCAAATGAGTACAAAATTGCTAAAAATAAATTTGGGCTTCAGAAAACCAACCTTAGATGCCGATTAAAATACTTTAGAAATGCTAGGCGGCAATGTAATTTAAATCCGAGCATAAATCAACGACTAAAATACTCTAAAAGTGAAAAAATATATAAACTATAGTGTGGGTATGAGTTTGGGAAGATAAATAGTGAGGGAAAGTGAAAGAGTTTGAAACTTTTGACCATTTGGCCTTAAAATCGTTAAGTTCTTGCATAGTTGGCGACATTAATCGTGCTCGCCCACACACTCGGCGATCCGCCGAGTGGTCACTAACCTCGCCGAGTTTTACAGAACCTCCAGTTAATGTGGGGTTCCAAACGGCGGACTAGATCGCGATCGCTGACCTGGTCAGCGATTCGCCAAGCTTCTCCTACGCTCGCCGAGTTTTACAGACTCTAATATGAAGATGCCTTGAGTCAAACGGCGGATTAGGTCCGGCTCGCCGTCCTCCTCGGCAATGCGCCGATTGGACCATTTACTCGCCAACCTGCACTTTTCAATCACTTTCTATACTTTAACCTGCACAATCAACACACCATTATTTACCAACACAAAAAGAAAGCAATAAAAGGGTCTTGGGTTGCCTCCCAAGCAGCGCTTTAGTTAACGTCGTGGCATGACGCAACTCCTCATTCAAGTTCCATTAGTGAGGTTTGCCTCATTTTCATAAGGCCACCTCTTTTTTGGTTTTGGGTAGAGAGAAAATATCACTTGGTCCATTTGGGACCTTTGTCATCATTCACACTCATTCATCCCGTTTCAACACACAAACAAGCAAAACAAAACTAAAAATAAAATTAGTAAAACTACAACTATTAAAAACAGAAATTCTACTTAACTAAGAATTCCCAAATAACACCACTCCCTGGCAGCGGCGCCATTTTGATGCTTTTCGTGACCAACGACACTATCCTACGGTATGAGTGTCTACGATCGTCGATAATATAGTAACCCAACCAAGGGTTGGGGTCGTGTCCCAAGGGAGCGGTTTTGAGAATTGATAGAAAAATATAATTTACATTCTAACTAGTCGTAGCTAAAGTCATTTTTGATAAAAGACATTGTAAATTAAAGGGGGCGACACAAAAGTGTTAAATATCAAAAGGGGTTTTGTAACAGGTACTAAAACAATAAAATAAACAAGAAAATCAAGTATGGGGAAAGGTTCTTGGGATGTGACTGCAATATAAGTTGAGAAAAATTATTGGGTACATGCTTTCGATACGAAATTTGTAAAATAATAGTGACTAGGCTAAGATTTAAATGGAAATAAGTGTAACGATCCGAGAGCACCCCCTAGACGTTACCGGCGTATTCTACCTCAAAGAGGTCTTATACAAGCCCTTAGCATTCATCATAACATGTACCATAGAATAAAACCACGGAAAATTAAAAAATTTACTTTGGAAGTTCAACTTCACTTCATATATGAAAAATAGAATCTAACTTCGTCACAATGCACCATCTAGACATAGAAGTATCGAAAATAGGACTTAGCCCTTACATCAATAAGAAGTCTTGAAAAAAGGAGGTACAACAATGTCTTTCAACATAAGCAAAGAACTAAACATAGAAGCTAGATCATAGGGTCTTGTCCTCGGATTTGAGGATTCACAAACTTGGGGAAGCAACTCCAAGTGTCTTGAGAAGTAAGCTTGAATCCTCAACGGCCCGAACCTAAATGTTTGGGAAAAAGGAGAAAATATGGGTTTGTACAACACACGTACTAAGTATGGCTACTATGTATAAAAACCATTGAAACATGCATAAAAGGACATTTTATTCAAAACATTTTTTTTGCCAAGTAAATCCAATATGCACACAAATTAAGTATCATAGTCCAAACCAACGTAATATCATCCCAACATATAGACAACCCAAGCAATACTAGTGCAATGCAAAGAATAGAACCCCATAACCCTATTCAAAGCCAAGTATCACATTAAGCAACCTACTTCATGCATACGTTCATAAGATCATGTTTCATAATAACTTACCACATTCATAATGATCATACATAAGATAGCTTCAACATACATAAGTCATAATAATCATAATCAGAAGAGAACACTACTACAACCATCTCTTAGGATCCCACAATTGCAATGTGCAAGAGAAGTCCCATACCCTCCCTTACACTATGTAGAAACCCATAAAAAATCCCTAGTAAGAGTTCACACCTTTCATACTTTCATTTACTTTTACATTAGGGAAATATTGCAATAACCGACATAGACCATGAGAGCTACATGGAATCCGGTGTTCTACTCCCACACCGAAAAAAGAGGGTTAACACTTACCTAAGGTGTAACCATTCGTACATAGCTATCTAGGTGGATCCACTAAGATAGAGTCCTATGTGGGCACATAGTTAAGGGTGAAGAAGATTTCTTCTAGAAACCCTAACCTACTAAATGTGGGGGTTTCCGTCTCATGAGATAACACATACCGTGGGTAATCCGGACTTGCTAAACGTGAGGAAACCCATGTGGGGAGCCGGACTTACTAAACGTGAGACCCCCATCTCATTTACATGCCCTGTCGGTGCTAAGCATCTAATTCCTTTTAGTAATCATCTTTATTCATCACATAAGCTCACATTAGCCTTTACCAGACTCTTATGTAGACATCTTACCATAATAGCTCATATGTGTTCATAAGTGAGTAACAATCCTTTCACTTTAGAGACACTTAGCAAGTGAGTAAACCTTTCACTATAATCATGAGAACTACCTTTCAATCATATAGCAATCATACCATAATATACATACATAATTCATAGCTTATTCAAGTATAGAAGGTTAAGGATAAGGAAACTAGGTCATCAACACCACAATAACACATTAGGTATAGCATCATTACAATATAAGTAATTCACCTTTCATACTTGAGTTTAAATAAGAACCAACTTTCATACCTTCTTGCCCTTCATGGGACATCCATACTGCAATTACCAAGCAATTCATAACCAATGAATAATACAAGGTAATTCATGAAGTAATAACATAATCAACATCAATATAAGCAATTGACATATTCCATTCATAGCCTTCAAGGCTTCATTCAAAGACTCAACCCTAATTTCATAGAAATTATACATAACCTAGGGTAGAATCATCATACAAACATGAATTACATAATATCACATTCAATTCATAGCCTTCAATCAATATCAAACACAAACTAGGGTTAGAATTAGGAAAAGAAGGAGAAACATGGGTCTCATGGGGAATTCTTCAAGAAACCACCAATACAACATAAATTCATCCATAATTGTTCATATAACATAAATCAAAGTCAATTTATAACATAAATTTCACTTTAGAAAGAAGACACACGTTTTTGGATTGAAACCTAGAAATTAGAGATTTTGAAATTCATCTTGAAGGGGCCTCTTGGGGAAAGGAATCCCAAGAGTGATAAGCAACCATACCGTATAGATGAAATAACCACGGAAATTAAAGTTGAAACCTTGGAGAGTTGGTCTTCTTCTTGAAGCTCCAATCTTCTTCAATAGAGTTCTTGAGAAGAGAGAGAGTAGAGAGAAGGAGGAACTTTAGGTTTAGATCTTTGGGGTTTTGTGTTTGAGTAATAAAAGTGAGGTAAATTGACTTAAAAATCATTATATACACGTCCCCTAAAGTACCCTAAATACCCCTCACTTAAATGGATTCTTTAATGAAGTAAAATAGATTTCTGAATTTCTGTATTTTCATCGCGAAACAAGTCCACGACGCGGAGCTATTCCTTGAAGATATTTGGAATTAAATTTCGAGACAGTAGATTCCGCGACACGACCGCTTCGCGAAATGGATTTTTTCTCCTTGGGGGAGCAAGTGCGCAACGCGGACCTATTCCCTTCAAGTGCAATCTGCAAGCTGCCTTTAACAAGACAACATCAATCATGCTTATTACAACTCTCATGAAGGCAACATCACACAACATCTATGGGTGCAATATCAATCATAAGAAACAAAATTTATGAAAACTCAAAATACAACTTAAGCATGAATTTTCACAAAAATATGCACATACAAGGAAATCATGTCATAATCATCAACAAACATGATTTTCAATTTATACCAAATTAAGAGAGACTACTAACCTCAACTATGGCTAGGAGTAGGAGGAAAAAGATGAGGGTAGTGGGACTTCATGTCGGCCTCGGCCTCCCATGTTGCACCCTCAACTAGGTGATTTCTCCATAGGACTTTTATGGAGGCAACCTCTTTATTCCTGAATTTCTTAACTTGACGATCTAGGATTTCAACCGGAACCTCTTAATAAGAAAGGTTTTCATTCACCCCTAAACCTTCTAGAGGGAGAATGGACACCGGGTCACCTATATACTTCTTTAACACAGAATTATGGAACACCGGGTGAACCGAGGCCAATTCGATGGGGAATTTCAACTCATAAGCGACCTTTCCGACACACTTCAAGATATCATAAGGCCCAACATACCGGGGGCTAACTTTCCCCTTCTTACCAAACCTCATCACCCTTTTCATGGGTGAGATCTTCAAGTAGACCCAATCACCTACTTCAAATTCAAGATCTCTTTTTCTATTATCAGCATAAGACTTTTGCTGACTATGAGCCGTTTTCAACCTATCCCTTATAAGTCAAACTTTTTCCGTAGCCTCATAGACTACCTGGGGACCAAGAAGAGAAAATTCACCTACTTCAAACCACCCAACCGGAGATCGACACCTTCTACCATAAAGTTCTTCAAAGGTTGCCATAGCAATACTTGAGTGGTAGCTATTGTTGTAGGAAAATTCTATTAAAGGTAGGTGGTCATCCCAATTACCTTTGAAGTCAATGACACACGCTCTCAATATGTCCTCTAGGGTTTGGATGGTGCGTTCCGCTTGACCATCCGTTTAAGGGTGAAATGCGGTACTAAGTTTCACTTGAGTACCAAGCCCACTTTGGAAAGACCTCAAAAAATGGGAAGTAAATTGGGCACCTCTATCCGAAATAATCGACAATGGGCCCCCATGCATTTTCACAATCTCCTTAATGTACAACTTAGCATAGTCTTCCGCCGAATAAGAAACCTTGACAGGAAAGAAATAGGCTGATTTAGTCAATCTATCCACAATGACCCAAATGGAATCATGTTGCGTACAGGTTCGAGGCAAACCTACCACGAAGTCCATATTGATCTCTTCACACTTCCAAGTGGGGGTATCAATATCTTGAGTTAGACCTCCCGGTCCTTGGTGCTCGGCTTTGACTTGTTGGCAATTGGAGAACCTAGCCAAAAAATCTGCTATGTCTATGTTCATTTTGTTCCAGCAATAAATCTCACGTAAGTCGCAATACAGTTTGGTGGCTCCCGGATGGATGGAGTATTGGGACCCATGGGCCTCCTCTAAGATTGTCTCTCTTAGGCCATCCACATCCGGCACACATAGTCTACCTTGGTGCCTAAGCACCCTATCTTCTCCTTAAGAGAAAGTTTCTTTTGCTTTGTTGAGGACCAACTCTTTTAGTTCCATCAAAATAGGGTCAAGATGTTGCTTAGACTTCACGTCGACAACAACTGACGACTTGGAACTATGACGCACCATGACACCTCCTTTTGGGGAATCTTTAAGTCGAACACCCAACCGGGCTAGCCTATGTACATCATGGGCTAACTCCCTTTTCTCTTCTTCCACATGTGACACACTACCCATAGATATACGATTCGAAGCATCCGCAACCATATTTTCTTTTCCGGGGTGGTAAAGGACAGTCATATCATAATCTTTTAAGAGTTCCAACCACCTCTTTTGTCGGAGATTCAATTTTTTTTTGGCTAAAAACATATTGAAGACTCTTGTGGTCAGTAAACACATCCACATGTACCCCATAGAGATAGTGTCTCCAAATCTTTAAAGCAAAGACTACAGTCGCTAGCTCAAGGTCATGAGTGGGATAATTATTCTCATGCACCTTGAGTTGTCTCGACGAATAAGCTATAATCTTACCATGCTACATGAGGACACAACACAAACCCACTCGGGAAGCGTCACAATATACTACAAACACTTCGGTGCCCTCCGGTAAGGTCAAAACCAGAGCGGAGGTGAGCTTATCTTTCAACAATTGGAAGTTCCTTGCACAAGATTATTACCATTCGAACTTGGACTTCTTTTGAGTTAAGGCCGTTAATGGAGATGCAATAGATGAAAATCCCTCAACAAACCTTCGGTAATAACCGACCAAACCCAAAAAGCTTCGGATGTCGAAATGATTCAAAGGTCTAGGCCAACTTTTGACCGCATCAGTTTTATTTAGATCAACTTCTATACCCTTACTAGAAACAATATGACCAAGGAAAGCAACCGATCTTAGCCAAAACTGGCACTTGCTAAACTTAGCATAGAGTTGGTGATATTTGAGGGCTTGCAATACTATCCTTAAATGATTCATGTGATCATCCTCACTTTTAGAGTATATCAAGATCTCATCAATAAAGACAATAACAAATGATTCTAGAAAATTTCTAAACACACGATTCATAAGGTCCATGAAAGCCGCCGGGGAATTTGTAAGACCAAAAGACATCACTAAGAACTCAAAATGACCATATCTTGTTTGGAAGGCTGTTTTCGAAACATCAACACCTCTTACCCTAAGTTGGTGATAACCCAACGTCAAATCAATTTTTGAAAAGTAACTTGCTCCTTGAAGTTGATCAAATAAGTCGTCAATCCTAGGGAGTGGATACTTGTTCTTAATGGTCACCTTATTTAATTGTCTGTAATCAATACAGATACAAAGAGATCCATCCTTCTTCTTCACAAATAACACCGGTGCACCCTAAGGAGATATACTAGGTTGGATAAAACACTTATCCAACAAATCTGAGTTGAGCTTTTAATTCCTTCAACTCCGCCGGGGCCATCCGATAAAGAGGGATTGAAATGGGTTGTGTATCCGGTAATAAATCTATGCCGAAATCTATTTCTCGTTCAGGAGGAATCTCGGGTAAGTCATGGGGAAAGACTTCCGGAAAATCCTTCACTACGGGGACCGACTCCAAAGGAGGAATCTCGGACTCAAGATCCTTGACCCTCACAATATGATAGAGACAACCCTTAGAAATCAACTTACAAGCTTTTAGACATGAAATGATCCTTTCCCTAGGAACGGAATTTCCTCCCTTCCATTCTAAAATGGGTTCATTAGGAAATTGAAACTTCACAATTCGGGTGCTACCATCTGTGGATGCAAAACAAGCATGAAGCCAATCCATCCCCAATATAACATCAAAGTCTTAACATATCAAGTTCCACCAACTCATCCAAAGTGACTCTATTGGGCAAAGATATGGAACAACCCTTATAGACTCTTTTAGCAACAATGGAATCACCCACCGGGGTAGAAACCAAAAAGGATTTATCTAAGACATTGGGAAGCATATCAAACTTTATAGCCACTAAAGGGGTTACAAAAGACAAATTGGCACCGGGATCCATCAATGCATAAACATTTATTGAAAATACTTGCAACATACCAGTCACAACATCCGGAGAGCTCTCTTGATCACCTCAGGATTGGAGAGCATAGAAGCGATTCTTCTTAGGAGCATCGGGATTTGGGACACTTGCTTGTGGTTGAGCATTTTACCTTCCTTGAGCCTTTAGCATAGGGCAGTCCCTCCTTATGTGGCCGCTCTTACTACAACCATAGCATTTACCCGTGCCAACTAGGCACTTGCCTTCATGTTTTCGACCACACTTTGCACAAATAGGCTTCTCAACATAAGGACCACCACCTCTAGCTTCTTGAGGCTTGGAGGTAGACACTTTACCTTTGTTGACCCTTGGAGTGTTAGGAGGACCTTGGTTGGAAAACCTCTTTTTGAACTTTGGCTTATCTTGGATTTCAAACCTAACCTTGGAAGAATTTCCATCATCGGTCCTTGACCTCTTCAATTCTCTACCAACTCGCTTAAGCTTTTGCTCCTCAATTTGCTCGGCATGAACCATAAGGTGAGAAATGTCCATGCTTGGGATTAGCATAGCCGACCTACATTCATTCACCACAAGATCAGATACACCCATAAAAAAAGTGTTCATTGTAGCTCTAGAGTCCGACACCAAAGTAGGAGCATGCTTGGACAATTGAGTGAACTTGACGCCATACTCCTTCACACTCATACCCCTTTGACGGAGGTTGGTGAATTCTTGCATTTTCCTCTCCCTTAGTTCCAAGGGGAAAAACCTATCAAGAAAAGTCATCTTGAATATAGCCCAACTTATCGGACCCTCTCTAATAGGTCTCCCCTCCTTCTATTGTTCATACAAACACTTGTGCCACATCTTTGAGTTGATAGGCGGCTAACTCCGCCTTTACTTGAGAAGACACACCCATAGCCTCTAGAACCTTAAACACTTCATCAATGAACCCTTTTGGATCTTCTTCTACTTTAAAGACAAAGAAAGTAGGGGGATTCATCCTTGTGAAATCCCTTATCCTAGAAGCGGTAGTGCTAGTATTGGGGTTCACTTGCACCCTAGCATCCCTTGCAACTTGAGTGGCCAACACTTGAGTCAAATTATGAATAGCCGACCTTATCTTAACATTAGACATAGCTCCTTCTTCAATAGGAACTTGACGGTTTTAAGGAGCTTGAGGGGGAACCGCCTTATTCACATTCTCCTCACCGGCCCTCTTTGCGTTGTTCCTTCTTGTATTCATTGCCTATAAGCACAAGAGAAGGATTAGAATAAAAGGACTAAATAGAGTTAAGACTCTTAGGCACGACTATGGAATAACAAAAGAGTGAAAGTTCCTAAGCATCTCGTAGCCTCTCATTCATAAGTGTGGCGCGCTTCACACCTATGAACAAGACTCTACTCGACGTGGTATCTTGTGACATGAATCCTACATTATTCTCAACCTTATCCTTTGATACCAAGTTTGTAACGACCCGAGAGCACCCCCTAGTCGTTACCGGCGTATTCGACCTCGAAGAGGTTTTATACAAGCCCTTAGCATTCATCATAATATGTATCATAGAATAAAATCACGGAATATTTAAAAGTTTTACTTTGGAAGTTCAACTTCACTTCATATATGAAAAATAGAATATAACTTCGTCACAATGCAACATCTAGACATAGAAGTATCGAAAATGAGACTTAGCCCTTATATCAATAAGAAGTCTTGAAAATAGGAAGTACACCAATGACTTTCAACATAAGCAAAGAACTAAACATAGAAGCTAGATCATAGGGTCTTGTCCTCGGACTTGAGAACTCACCAACTTGGGGAAGAAACTCCAAGTGTCTTGAAAAGTAAGATTGAATCCTCAACGGCCCAAACCTAAATGTTTGGGAAAAAGGAGAAAGTATGGGTTAGTACAACACACGTACTAAGTATGACTACTATGCATAAAAACCATTGAAACATGCATAAAAGGACATTTTATTCAAAAACATGTTTTTTGCCAAGTAAATCCAATATGCACACAAATTAAGTATCATAGTCCAAACCAATATAATATCATCCCAACAAATAGACAACCCAAGCAATACTAGTGCATTGCAAAGAATAAAACCTCATAACCCTATTCAAAGCCAAGTATCACATTAAGCAACCTACTTCATGCATAAGTTCATAAGATCATATTTCATCATAACTTACCACATCCATAATGATCATACATAACATATCTTCAACATACATAAGTCATAATAATCATAATCATAAGAGAACACTACTACAACCATCTCTTAGGATCCCACAAGTGCAATATGCAAGAGAAGTCCCATACCCTTCCTTACACTATGTAGAAACCCTTAAGAAAGCCCTAGTAAGAGTTCACACCTTTCATACCTTCATTTACTTTTACATTAGGGAAATATTGCAATAACCG
>JAJOOF010007180.1:0-12902 GCA_029582545.1 Solanum lignicaule | reverse complement strand
GACTAATTCTTATGTTTATTTTATTTTGATTTCTCATAAATTTTCTTCTCTTTAATAAACTTAAGAGGGAAGTTCTATTTTTAAGCTAAATAAGAAAAAAGTTATATTTTTAAATACACATGGTACTTATCATGGGAATACATAAACAAAAATATTTAAGTTAAATAAAATAAAAGTTTTATTTTAAAAAATGAATAACTAAAGCTTACAAAGAAATATTTAAAAAGTTTAAATAAAGTGAAGGGTAATTTTGTTAACAAACAATTTGTTCTTAAAATTTATCAATATGTATTATTTTGAATATAACAAACCAAACACTCAATAAGAAATAATCCCAGGACAACTTATCCCATCATAACTAATCCCAACATAACTTATCCCATCATAACTCATATTCAAACCAAACGACCCCTTAGTTGTCTGTTTGAATGCCATAGTTGGAACAACACCCAAGCCTAACCCTCGAACACGGCCTGGATGTTCTGGACCAAGTACCATACCAAGTGCATCATTAGGTGAAACTTCGACAATACTTTCTAGCCTTTGACTTCGAATTTCTTCAATTTTTTCCTGTGCAAAAGAAAACCAAGCATGAACGGAAAACTGTAGTAATTATCTCTTGGTTGAAATATGTATTGTAGATATAGGAATCATAGTTATTCATGTTTGTGGTTGCTGTAAGTCACAAGAGAGGGTACATGAGAGGATACTTGGTACAATAAATATGACAAAGTGTTACACCTATTTTGATAGCAGATGCAGGTAAAATGCAAGAATTATAGGAGCAAATAACAAAACAAGAATAGTACAAACAGTTAAGCAAAAACCAGCACTTCTAAACTCAACTCTGTTTTCCACTACAATTATAGCAATAAGAAAACCAGCTAAACCAAGTGACATAAACAAAAGCTGATAAAAAAATCTTAAGCTCATTCTCCTACTTAGTAATCTTCATAGTAGTCCTAATAACTCGTAGTAACACGCATGAAACAACAACAGGAAGCCAAGCAATAAGCAAAATTAAAGATTTCTTATCACTCCCCATAAAAGGCATTAACTGTGTGAGTATAACATGTATAGGTAGAATACTTACCCCAATCTCCCTAGCCGCCTCAGTTACATAACATCCACCACCTTTGTATATGATCAATAAATTCTCTAATAAAATAGAGTAGGAATAAAACTCAATATTAACAAGATCATTACCACTCTAACAAACCATCAACTCTCAATGCGGACAATTAAGTACCACATATCAATGTGCTTGACGTTTCACCATAGATAATTTGCAATGAGCGGTAAAATACCATGATAAATATCTCAGCAGCTCAAACACTTAGTAGAAAAGAAAGTTACCTTGATAAGAGTTATAGACGTATAAATGATTCACTGACAAAGTTGATCTCAATGCTTTCACCAGCAGATTTTTATTCCTAAACAACCCATATATAAATTTAGGTTAATAACTGAATTATACAAAAAAAAATATACATATAACAAAATGTAACTCAAATCTAAAAGGAAAAAAATGCATGAACCGTAACAAATCTCTACAATCTCAAATATGCATGAACTCTAACAAATAGAAAAGAGAAAACAGAGATTGGAAAATAATCTAACAAAAAGGTTACCTATCAGCTTAGCGCCATTACAGATTGAACAGAACAAAAAACTTTATTGGTGAAGAGATGGTGATGGCGACTGCTTTGCTGGAGAGCGAAAAAATTCAAATTGAAAACCTTTACAATGAAATTGAGAAGCCTATCCTTGTATATATGTAGCTTATCTACATTGTACACCATGAATCGAGAGCTGATTTGGGCGATTGATTCGAGAGCTTACCGGAGCTGATTTGGGCGATTGATTCGAGAGCTTGCCGGTGCTGATTTTGGGATTGATCGAAGTGAAAGAGAGAATGGAAAGCATCCAACTGATTTGGGTAAATTGATAACGGTTGTAGTATAACCGCCGCAATATTTTCGTTTTTTTTGTAGTGTTTGTTGTTGGTAATTCTAGTTGTTTTATTGAGTCTTATGATGACCCGTCTTCCTCTTTGGATGTTTGTTTTAGGGATTTACTTTGTGAAAAACAACATTTTGTCACACAAACCGCTTTTAAGAAAGAAAATGATATCACTATTGCATTTGCTGCTCGAGGTAAAGGAAAGGGTGGTGATATGACTAGAACTCAATGCTACAATTGCAAGGAATATGATCATATTGCTAGCAATTATGGCAATGAGTTATGTTATTATTATAAACAACAAGGACACATTATCAAAGAGTGTCCCATGCGCCCTTGAAATCGTAGGGTTAATGACTTTTAAGTTGTGATAAATGGTTCCATTATTGATAACTCATACTCAGGAAAAGTTCTTACTCCTGAAATGGTACAACAAATGACCGTGTCAGCCTTTTCATCATTAGGATTACAAATTAATAATGTTAAATCTAATTTTTGGATTGTTGATTCAGGTGCTTCCCATCATATGACCAACTCAACAAGCATACTTAAAATGTTCATAAGTATCAAGGTCCATCACAAATACAAATTTTCAATGATAGTAATTTACCCCTTATCAAAGTTGGGGACATTACTCCAACTTTGAAGAATATTTTGTTTCACCAAATCTCTCCACTAGTCTTATTGGATAATTGGTAGATAACAATTTTGATGTAATTTTTTTTGTTGTAATAGTTATCTTGTGCATGGTCGGGTATCTGGGATGATAATCGCAAATGGACCTAAAGTTGGACAATTGTTTCCTACACACTTTTTCATTCCTCATGTTCTATTTTTTTCTTGTACTTTTATAGCTAGGAAGACTAAGGTTTGACATAAGCGTCCAGGACATTCAAATTATGTTGTGTTGTCTCATTTATCAAATTCTGATTTATTGTGAAATAAAAATCAATTTTCATCTACCTCGATTGATTGTTCTACTTGTAAATTAGGCAAAAGCAAAACTTTTTCTTTTCCTAATTTCGATAGTTGTGCTACAAAGATTTTGATGTCATTCATAGTGATGTTTGAGGCATTTCATCAATTGTTTCGCATGTTAATTTTAAATATTTTATGACATTCATGATGATTATATTCGATTTACATGGGTGTATTTTTTATCCAAATCTGAGGCATTTTTCATAATCAAGACATTTTTTACTTATATTGAGACTCATTTTTTTACGTGCATCATATTATTAAGATCTGATTTGGTGAAGAATACGTCTTATGAATTCAACAAAAAAAAAATTGAGAAAGGAATTATGTCATAACGCTCTTGCTCATATACGCCACTACAGATGGAGTCAACAAAACCATTTCCCTTCAGCACAATATCACTAGCCAGAACCATTTTCCTTTGGCTTTATATTACACCACTAGCTGGAACCATTTCCCTTTGGCTTTATATCATATCACTTGCCGGAACCACTTCCCTTCGACGCATTATCACTAGGCGAAACCATTTTTCTTCGGCTTTATATTATATCACTAGTGTCACGCCCCGAGCCTACACCCCGGACGTGACTGGCACTCGAAGACCATTGCCGGCCTCGATGAACCCTTGGCCTAGCTTACTTACTCAGCGGAAGACTTTAATAGTAATACAATGATCAAATGAACTTACTCAAATAACTTAGTTAAATAATTTAGAATGTTTAAGAGTCAACATTCAACTTGGCCAAAATGGCAACTCAAGTCTTAACATATGAAATGACAATGTAAAGACATTCGACTACTAACTGTCTATGAAGCCTCTAAAACAAAGAGGGATGTCGGGACAGGACCCCCGATCATCCTAACATCTGAAAGACTAGAAAGAAAATAAAAAAGTCCTCCGAAATGCAAGGAGGCTCACCACTGACTCTGGAGTGCTCAACTAGATCAACGGCGCACTGGATGCTGATCCTGGTTACCTGGGTCTGCATCATAATAAGATGCAGGCCAACTGGCATCAGTACATTGAATGTACGAGTATGCGAGTTGGAATGCTAAACAACAACTTAAGCTTGAAAGGATCTGAGAGAAACTGAAGAACTTACCTGGCTCAACTCAACTCAACATGATTGAACTCATTTCAATATAAAGCAGTTTAAAAGCAAGTGCAATATAAAGAAAAGCTGTTTAAAAACATGATATCAACTCTGTGTGTATGCAAGATAAAAATAACTCTGAGATATATTTAAAAATACAATAAACTAATGTATATAAAAATACAATAACTTCTGTGGGAGTTTCTCTAACCGACAACCATCACTTAAGAGCTATAGTGATGATACAACAATCTACCTCACGCTGCCAGCGCATCCTATACCTGGCCAAAGGTATAGGACCTGAACTGCCTAATGGATCCACTAGTCTATTTCGAAAGGGGTTCATCTAAAAAGTATGACCAATTTCTACCCATGATGGCTACATGGTTTTATGGAGACGTGAGTTATCTGAACTCATGCCTGCCCCAAATTCGGTGCTCAATACTACTCCCAAAATATACTAGCTCTTATGTTTTAAAAACATACTTCTTCTGTGATTTGAGATTAGTGCTCAAAACTTAGCTCAAAGGCTATCTTGGAAATCTCAGTTTCCCTGTTTGCTTCATTTAGAAAGCTAATACTCTTTTTTGAAAACTAGCCTGAAGGCTCTTTGGAAATCTCAGTTTCCGTTCTTATTTAAATATAAAAACATTTTAGATCTCTTTGGGAATACTTAGTCCCCTTATACTTTTGAATAAATGAACTTCAAACTTTGCTCTTTACTATTTACTCAACTTGAACTTTAAGTCTTAAAACAAAGTTAAAAGCATTTGCAAAAGACTTTTTTGAAAAGACTCTAAGAATTTCTTAGACTTGGCTCTTGACTTTCCTTGAATTTAAATTTAGGAGTTCAAGGTTATGATTTATGTTTCTGGATGATTTCTAGATGTTTAGAAGTCATTTAGAGTAGTTAGAATTAATGGAAAGTGTTAATACACGTTAGAATAACTTAAACGGACTGAATAACGAAAACTGGGTGAAAAACGACGATTTGGGCGCATCCGGGGCGCTCCGCGCCAGCCCCAACCTTTCTGAGGCTCTATTCTAGCGCACTGCTGGCACGCTGCCCCAGCCTGCCTGGCGCTAT
Source organism: Solanum lignicaule (assembly GCA_029582545.1). Taxonomy (NCBI): domain Eukaryota; kingdom Viridiplantae; phylum Streptophyta; class Magnoliopsida; order Solanales; family Solanaceae; genus Solanum; species Solanum lignicaule. Next base: position 7,781 of record JAJOOF010007180.1, on the reverse strand, counting down.
GGGGGCGCGTCGCGCCAGCCTTTCCACAAACACCAACTGACGAATTTTTGACCTCGTTTTCTGATCCTAAATCGTTTTAATCCGATTCTTTTTCTCAAATTCACCTTAGACTTATGTACCCAACTCATATACACAAGGATCTAACTCAAGGGACTCAAGAACTAACAACTTAGTCATCAAGAAACTCCTAAAACTCAACTCATGTTCAAGAATGAAAGTAATTCAAGAACCACATTCAATAACATTCAAAATCCAATCTTTTTGAGATGAAATCGCTGAATCAAACATGCTTGGCACGTGGGTGAACGAACCCAACGTTGAGATAGACTCACATACCTTAATTGATTGAATCCTCGGCGAAATTCGCAAGCAATTCCTTACAATGACGACGAATCTAGCTTTTTCCACCTTTCTCTTTTCTTGCGTTCTTCCTCCAAAACCCTAGCTCTATTTGGTAAATGTCTAAACTGATCTAATTCAGCTTAGACCCCTAATTAATTACCAAAAACGAATTAAAATAAAAGGGTAAGGAAAAGACCAAACTACCCTTTTAAAAATCCGGATTGGACATTTTCTTAATCCAATAGCCCAACTTCGAAAGGGCATATCTCACTCATACGAACTCGAAATTGCACAAACTTGGTGGCGTTGGAAAGATAATTCCAAGAGCTTTGCAACCATACCTGAAAGTACACCTAAATAGTCCTGATATAGGAGTTATGACCGTTTGAAGTTGGCCCAAAAATCAACTTTTCTTAACTTAAAACAAATTTTCCAGATTTTCGTTATTTCCAAAAATGACTATTTCAACTTCTTAGCTTCTTCCTAGTTATTTAAATTTGCGAGATGTTACAACTAGCCGAAACCATTTTTTTTGGCTTTATATCACATCACTAGCCAAAATCATTTTTCATCGGCTTTATATCACGTCACTTGCTGGAACCATTTCCCTTCGACATAATATCACATGATTCATCACGGTGTAAAACAATCAATGCACAAGCAATTTCACAGCATAAAGAAGAGACAACAATTCAAGCAATTCAATTCTACATTAATGCCATCAAAGCATTTCATCAATCAATCAAATAGGGGCCACAACAAAGCAAATCACAAAACATGATGATCAACATGTAGCCTTTTCATTAATCCCCTTTTTTATTCATTAAGATTAATCAAGTGGAACAATGAACCCATCACCTCATTCTCATTATTCCCCAACACACACAGTGAAGGGAAATACACGATTCTACTAGATTACAAAGTTTAAGAGATCACTTGCCTCAATACAATCAAATAGTCAATCCAACACTTGAGTCTTCCCCTTCCGAATAACTTCCAAAGCCACACAATCCAATTCAATCAAGTAATCACAATAAGATTCCAAAAAATAACAACACCCAATTCATACTCTTTGAAAAATGGGCCAATCAACTCAAAAATTTAATTTCAAAAATGAGGTTTGAATCCGAAAATCTTTACTTGAAAACATTACCTAGGGCATCTGAAACTAATTGGTGAAAACCATTTAGAAAAAGGACTTATAATCAGTTCACATTAACCATTTAAGAACTCAAGATCTTGAAAAACCTTGTCATTTGCCTATTTTATTTTATTTTTTAAACAAATTTACCACTAGACAGTGTCTATCGGTCTTTTATTAAACATAAAAAATATCAATAGGGACAAGTACAAGCAAGGGGGGACCCTTACCTTACTAATCCTAATGAAGTACTTAACTGCTGCTACCTAACAAGCATGAAGAAAATAAAAGCTAGAGAGAACTAAGTATTTTCTGATCATCACAGAGTTTGTTAAAATCAAAACCCAAATGATTTAGCACAACAAATCTCTTCAAAATCACCTCCAAGAATTTTTCAAAGTTCAAAATGGTCAAAAATGGCTAAACCCCGAAAATGGCAGGCATACACCTCCTTTGATGTTGCTTAAGAGAACCCCGCAAAAATTGAGGGTTTCGCTTTTGCGGACCAGACTTCGCTTAAGAGACCATTGCTAGAATAAGCTTTGGTTCGCTTAAGCAAACCCAATGAAAGCCTAGCCTTCGCTTTAGCAATCACACCTTCGTTAAGGTGAACGTCGCTTAAGCGGAAGGCCTATCGCAAAAGCGAAGGGTATAGAACTCAAGCACCAAAATATCCAACACTCAAAATATCAAAAGGACCCTCGAGATTCGTTTAGAATCCCGTACACACCAACCATATTGTAAATTGACTAAACTTGATGATTTGGAAACAATGGAACCATTGAAATACTAATCCGAGGTCTCCTTGACCCGAAACTCGTTAAAATCACACGAAATGAACATAACTCCTAAAAAGGTTAAAACAAGCTCGGAACCTCTAAACATTCAACCAAGTCCTCGCCTAGGCCTAAAATAATTCCCCGAATCCAACAAAACTCTCAAAATTCTGATCTGAATATCCGAACCCTGAATGTTGACCAAAGTCAACCCAAAGCCTAAATTTCCACAAATTTCAAACTTAGGACCTCAAATTCTCAAATAGACTTTGTATCTGAAACCGACAACTCTCTTACACCAATTTACATAATTCAGAACTAATAAAATCGACGGAATTCCATTCTGACACTCAAAACTTCAAGAGACTCTAAAAATCACTTTTAAGCAATTTTAGCCTTTCAAAATCAAAACTTACAAAATTGTCAATTTTTACTAAAAGCTCGGAATATACTTTCACAACTCATTCAAAAAAGACTCAAGTTTAAACTCAGGAGGGACAAAATGATAATTTTACAAAAAAAAAAAAAAAATGACCTTCCGGGTCATTGTAAAAAGGGTTCTAATCATACTCTTTTGCTCTTGTCTTGTAATGTAGAATTCTAACTTAGGTTTTTGAAATTCTGGAAGGATCATGGTAGTTTTAAAGAGGTGGTGAGTTTAAATTGGGTTGCAAAATTTTCTTCTAATTCCTTTTAGATTTTAAGAGAAAGATTAAGAAGGTTCTACCTTTGTGAAGTAGGGAAGCTTTTAGAAATATTTTTCAGTAGTTAATTATCAGGGAGGAGATTGCAAGCCTGAAGGGGAAGCACTTCGAAGATTATTCTTTAGCTGAGAATAGAATGGTAATGCAAAAGGCCCAAGTAGAATACACCAAAAGAAAGCAGTGTTTAATCTTAGTGGGGACAATTCTTATGGGCCTGATGTTTAGCTGGTAGGTTCTTTCAGACTTGTTGAGATGAGATATTGGGAGCCCTAATATCATTAGATTTTTTTTTTTCCAACAGAACTTAATGATATTAACAACCAAATGGAGGGGACATAAAGCCTAACCTCCTTTTACAATTTACATATTAGGACAAGAAAGATCCTATCCCATTAAGATTCAAATCCAGAGATCTTTATAAAACAAAACAACTACAATTGTTAATGCATTTAATTTTTTTTTTGGTTTAAGTTTTGGATATTTTATTCATAGCTTCCAAAAATTGTTAATGCATTTAAACTACAATTGTTAATGCATATAAATAAAAGTATTCAAGGTGGATCAATTTCCCAGGTATTAGTCTTCTTGGTTCTTCTTCAAAAGGTGGAAAAATCCAATTTATTCATCCTAAGAAGACCTTTAGTCACTTCTGGAAGATCCACTTCTTGCAAAATAATCTTCGGGTCTTGAATTTGAGTGACATATTTTGCTAAAGCATCTGCCACTTCATTTGCCTCTCTATAACAGTGTTTAACTGTTATATTTTTTGTGCTTATTAATTCAGAGTTTTATTTCATCAATGATACCTAGAATCCTCCAAGGAGGCTTACAAATTTCATTGATCATTCTCTTCCTAAATTTATCATTCATACTAATTTGGTCTTCATCTCTAACAAAGAAAATATTTAATCTTTCTTAGATATAACACCTATTAGTTTGAGTAATATATTTTACTAATATGATTTTCTCCAGAATTATTCATGATAGATTGAGAGGTCTGTTATCTAACATTATTTCTTCTAATCAATCTGACTTTGTTAAAGGAAAAATGTAACGGCCCAGCACGTTAGTGATATTGTCTGCTCTGGCCCTCATGATAGATTGAAAGGTCTACTATCTAAGATTATCTCTTTTAATCATTCCGATTTGTTAAAGGAAAAGCGTAACGGCTCAACCCGCTGATGATATTATCCATAAGATTTTAATTTCCATTTTTGCTACACAACTCAACCAAGGCTACAATTATATATGTGAGAACCTCCCAACTATATATAGCAACAAAAAAGTGTTATATATAAGCCTTTTTAATGTCAATTAGAGAACCTCGTATGTATTGCCTTTTTACTCACCCATATTTTTTATAATACTTTTTATGTAATTTGTATGAATCTCTAAACAACATTTATGTCACAAAAATTGGGATAAATAAAATAATATATATTGGGCATAATACAGACGTCTATATCTAGTTTTACTCATATTGCAGTCACCGCGAAACAATTCAACTAATCATAATCTATATATAATACTCCCTCTATTTAGGAAGTTTATTTTTCTGCTTTACAAAAAAAATGATTTTAGGGAAGTATGATTTAACCGCCCCCCTCTAATTTTATTTTGGGTAATGCTAAATGGCCATAAAATTTGGTCAGAATTTGGCCAGAAATTTAAAAAAACTATAATATCTTTTTTATTTTAAAATAAACTGATCTTTTTTTCATTTTTAGTTAAAGGTATTAAGTTAAAAAGGTAAAAATATTTAAAAAGGTAAAATACCATTCTGATCAAATTCTGGCCAAATTTTCTAGCCAAAAAGTTTTTTCCTTTTATTTTCTCGTTTGCTTAGAACAAGCTATCCTAATTTATTGTTTGGATCCGGCTTCCCTCCATTTCATCAAGTGCACGTCTAGATTAGAGACATGTATCATATTTAAAGTTTAAAGGTCAAGATTATATCATATGAACAAATATCATAACCATAGTTAAGTCAACTAATTTTAGAAAACTACTCTCCAAATTTGGTAAGATTTACAATATATTCCATACAAAATTTGATATTATTAATATCTTTAATTTCATCTTATATTTTTAATTTACAATTTAATATTTAAATACAAAAATATAATATGAAATTAATGATTATAACTCAAAAGTCACTCAACTATTGATATTTTACTTAGAAAATCACTCAACTATTGATATTTCACTTAAAAAGTCACCCAATCAATTTAAATAAAAAAAAATTCATTAAACTTTGTTAAAATCTAATTTTATTTTAAACTATTTTTATAAGAAATAAGAAGATATCTATTTTATTTATCTTACTAATCCACTCTAATTATTTAATTATATATTATTTTTTTAAAACGTACTGTAGCAATAGACAAAAAAAAATCATTTTCCGTTCTAGCAATTGTTTAGTAGAATTAAATAAGCTGAAAAATTATCCAAAAAAAGGAGAACATTGGAATTGATCAGAAGTAATTAAGATGTAATCAAAAGAACGCACAATAACAATCTTTTATCATTTAAAAATAATTGGTTTAAAACTAAAAATTTACAATTTAATATTTAAATACAAAAATATAATATGAAATTAATGATATCAATAAATACCAAATTTTGTATAGAATATATTGTAATCCTTACCAAATTTGGAGAGCAGTTTTCTATAATCAGTTGACTTAACTATGATTATGATTAGGGGTGTTCACGGTTTGGATAAAAACCGATCCAAACCGAAAAACCAAACCAAACCTGTCACACCCCTTATTTTACCTCAAAATTAATTTAAGTATGTTTTTGAAAGAAAGAGTTTTTCCAATTAAAGTGACATTTTGAAAAAGGATTATTTTATTGTTCAGAGTCGCCACTTGAAATTGAGTTTTGGTGTTCCAAGTCACCTTGTTTAAATCCCTAATCAAAAGGAAATTTGACTCTTTATTTTATTCGGTCTGTGAAAACAAAGATCGGGTAAGGAATTTTGTTGACCAAAGGGAAGGTATTAGGCACCCCTCGAGTCCCGTGGTTCTAGCATGGTCGCTTCATTGACTATATATGACTTAAATTAATTTTTGGATATTGTATTATTAACTTAATAATAAAAGTTATTTACCTCATTATTTGATTTATTTTAAACCTATTTATATTATATTAATATATGTTCGTTAATTAAAAAAATGTATATCACATAAATTTATTCAAACATAATAAAGTAAAGTTAATAGATGGATATTTACAAATCTTGAAATGTCTTGTAATTTCTTTTCTTCTCCTTTTCTTTTTCATGTATTTGTATTTATTTATTTTTTATTGTGGATAGAAAATATGTAGGTATTTAATTGCTAGGAATTAAAATTTGTGTAGGATTGAGATTTTTTGAGTTTGAGTATTTTAGGATTGTATTTTTTTTTTAGTTAGATTTAGAATAGAAATAAAATTTTATGTGATTTGGAATTAGTTTTAGCAAGAAATTCTAAATAGATTAGGACTATTTTTAGAAAGATTTTTCCTTCTTAATTTTTAATTTCTTTTTTTTTCTTACTTTTTTTTCCCTTTTTTACGTTTTGGTTTTATTAATTTATATTTTTATTAATTTTTTTTTCATTCTGTCTCTTTGTTTTTTTTTTCTACGATTTTTTTTTGTTTCTTTCTACTTTATCCTTTATTTTTATATTTTTTATTCTTTTTGGACATTCTGTTTCTCTTCTTCTTTTTTTTTTTTTATTGTTTATTTTATTTTATTGTTTTAATCATCTTTTTTTTTTACGTTTTCTGTTTCGTTTTCTTTATTTTTTTTTATTATTATACTTTTTCATTTTTACATTATGTTCCTTTATTTAATTTTTTTTCTTCTTACTTTTTGGTTTAAACTTTTTTGTTTCTGTTACGCTCTATTTTTTCAGTTTGCGTTTGTTCTGTTTTTATTTTTATTTTTTCTTATGCTTTCTCATTTTTCATTATTTATTTTTTACCATAAATCTTTAAATAAATATTCATATATCCTCTTAATTATATATCTTAATAATTCGAATTAAAGCGATAATCATTTTAACACTTATTCTAAAGGCAAACTATTTTTTATCAAAATAATATATTAAAAAAAAGACTAAAACACATTCCTCATAGGTTTTCTAAAGCACTAATCAATTAAACTTCAGTTTATATCCTAATCTAACAAGTCTACAAATAATTTCAACAAAATTTTCTTAAGTGAAAACTAAGGTCCAAGAAACATTAGCTATTCAAAATTAAATATCACGAAACCAATTTCAATATTAATTGCATCTAAAGAGCATAAGACAATAATTAAAAAAAATGTATGATACATCTTTATTTTTTATTTTTATAGTATTTTTTAAGCAAGAAACGTCTTCGGTTCCGTTTTCCTAAGCATTCGTAAATTCTCAAAAAAAATAATCACAACATGCATCACAGATTGATATTACATAATAATAACATGCGATTCAAAGAACTTCATATTACTGGAATCGAGTTTTCGTACAAGTACTCTATTTAACTTATGCGAGGATTTAGAGTTACCTCGCTGCGAAAATTAATACCACAAAAACAACTTCTACAATCTATTGATTTCCAAAGTTAATAGCTAATATTAACTTTAAAGAGCCACGAATCTGAAACCTTGAGTGAAACCTTGAATGCTGACTTAATTTTCAAAATAAAACTCATTTTTGTTATCTTTTTCTCTCTGTGTTTCTGTGTATATGTGTGTATTTTTTTTCTTTATTGAGCGTGTGTTTTTATAATAGTTTTGGGTGTGAGTCTGGTGCTAATTAAAAGGAACGTGATGGAGTGGGA
>JAJOOF010007179.1:0-36830 GCA_029582545.1 Solanum lignicaule | reverse complement strand
TGAGTTCGAAAAAAAAATGAAGGAAAAGGAAAGCTAACTATCAAAATCAAAATCAAATATCCTCAAGGAAGTTCTTTTCTTAACCCAAAATTTCAATTCTAGTTTTTTCTTTAACACAGTGTCTTTGTAGACAGAAAATTGCCACCATAGTACATCACAAACTAAGGAAATTCGAGAAGAAGATGGGGAAAAAGAAGAAGACATGAATAAAACTATACCTTGAATGGTAAGAAATTATTGAAAGTTTTGAAAATCTTCTGATCTAGATCATCCGTGCTGAATGGGAGTTGTAACTTATGAGTGGCTTGATAAAATCAATGTATATGCTTATTCTAGAGAAGTCTTGTTGATGATGAAAGGAGTAATAGATATTTTCTAATTTGTGGATATGAGGCAGCCACGTAATTAAAAAAAGACAAAAATTCTTGAATGAAAAGAACGGCCACCTCGTGGTTTGCTTGAACAATTTGCCCTTTAAATGAACATATATTTACAATATTGCCAGTGGTCGTCTGGTCGTCTTCACATTTCTATATAGTAGAAATATATATATATATATATAAAGTTGAATATAGAATATGTGATATGACACCTCTCTAAGGCTACCATTTGCATTTTTTTCTTATCATTTCTCCCCATAAAATATGTAAATAAATGACTTTAAAAAGACCACACAGTATAATTGTTTAGCTCCAGCCCACATGTCACCTATTTAATTCAGATAATATTAAATTTTTAAATGTATACACTAAAGCCTGACCCATATACATGACTATAACGACCCAATTGAATATGTTAGGAGTCGTTCTGTTTTGTCCAGTCATATTCTTGTGTATTCCTGCTAAGCTTCTCCATTTCAAGTTCCTGAGGTACGTTTTTCATAAAATCCATTCCTTCATCTTCCTCATAATTGTAATTGTAATGTCTTAAATTGTGTATTAATCTATGATAACTACTATGTTATTTATTGGCCCCTTTCATATCCCAATTCTTGTAGTATATATAGATTGGTAGTGAATCATTTCCATATTCGAATTTACGTTTTTTTATACCTTTTAATTGGGTTCTTACAATGAAGAATTCTTTTCTTTCAAAATTGATTTTTGATCTAGATAATTTCAAGATAAGAGTTAGACTTTGTACAATGTGGGATGCCATTAATCCCAAGAAAATGGCGAGTTGATCAGTATGGATATGATATTTACTGATGAAAAGGTACTTATTATATTGATTCTTATTTTCCAAATGCATATTATTTTTGAAAGTTTCAATTTTCAAATTACTTAATATTTTCTTCTATCAGGGCAATTTGATGCATGGTATAATTAGCAAAAATCAAGTTAACAGGTTCAAATACAAGTTAAGAGAAGGTTCTAGATTTATCATCAAGGACTTCGAAGTTGTTGAAAACATTGAGGGGTATTGACCTGTTAAAAACTCATTGAAAATTATTTTATTAGCCTCAACTGCGATCAAGAATTTGTTTAAAGATGTTGTTGAAAATCCTATAAATGATTTTCAATTTATTAATCTAGACATGATTGACTCAAGGGTGAACCACGCTATCTTATCAGTGTTAAAAATAACATGGGTATTTTTTTTCCCTGGAGTATTTAAACATCCACGTTATTTTTAAGTGAACTTCTTCTTCATTAGTCGTAGATGTGGTTGGTTGTTTATATGGAATCGGTGATATGGAGAGCACTTATTCGAAATGGTAAAATAAGGACATCCATATTCTTACTGATTAATAAGTCACTTATCTCATTTTAAGTTGCTTTAGTTTGTTATCACCTTACAAGAGAATTGTTTGATTACTGATTTATTTTTTTCTGCAAAGTTAGACTAAATAATAAATTACCTCATGGGAAGAGTCTGGGGAAAAGTTTTCTCCATATTTGTATAACAAGAATGTTGACTAGAATATATTGATAATGACTTCAATATCCTTGAAAGAGTTTCGTGATAACCGTTTTAATTGGCGTAATACATAAACATGACCCTTAACTTGGTGTCAATTAACAACTATGACCTTTAACTTTGGATGTGTGATTTCACGTATCAGGACATTTCATCCAATACTAAGTGCCAACGACCGTTAGTTAGTATTATAACCCAACTAAGTGAATTGGGGTCGAATCCCACAAGGAGTGGTACGTATTTGACAATCAATAGCCAAGTACGAATATGCTCAAGTCAATCATAGGTAAAAACATTTACGAATAAAAGCATGATTCAAGATAGGGATTGACACAAGTGTCAAATATCAGGGGGTGTTTGTTTGTAACTATCAACTAAAACAACTAATAACACGAAAAGAACAAATATAGAGACGGGTTCTTAGGATGTCATTGGATTATGGGCTAATTAAGGTAAACAAATGGGTGATTGCAATTAATAGTAAATAGTTGTAAATCAGTGAATAAGCTAGACTTTAGTGTGGATAAACTTTCTCTCGAACAATTTACCCCGAATCAAATTGGTTTCTCTATAACACCAATAAGCAGCAATTAAGAACACCCTACGCTTTAGTCCATTCACTCTCTCGAGCTGAATGTGTGGAAGAGGGTTTAGGATTCACTCTCTCGAGTTGAACCCATGACAACCCAATTCCCACAGACCATCAATTCAGTAATCTTGGTTTTAAAACCTCTCTCTCAAGCAAGCCAAAAACACGAAGTAGAGTTGCATTTGCAACTACAACCCTTTAGATTAAGCCACAATTACTTAATGAAATCACTTTTACACAAAATTTAAACTATCAATTAGCAATACCCAGCAGTTAAATCAGCCCATAATCACATAATCACACCCCAAGAATTGGGGTTTTAGCTAGACATCATAAAAAGGTAGAAATCGTTACCAAATTGTGTTTCCATCAAATGGGTAAGATTAATATTGTCTTTACAGAGGTCTAAGATGAAGAATCTTTAACACCCACTTCCAATTTCTCAAAAATGGAAATCTTCAAATCTTCAAAGCTAAGGAAAAATTGTCTCAACACTCTCTAAAACTTAATGCTAAATTCGTCCTCCAAGTGATAGCTAGAATAATAGAATGATAAAAGATTGTTAAAATAAGAGCTAGATACTAAACTAAAAATTCAAAAAATGTATTTATAGTCGCCAAAAATATGTTGTGAAGGATTATTCAGCGCAATAAGTTGGGATCACCGATCCACTCGGCGATCCGCCCTTTAGTCAATTCCATCGCCTTTTTGCTTTGTCCTTCAGCATCCTTGAGTTCTGTAACTTTAGGCGATATAGCACTACTTCGCGGAACCGTTCGGCGACACGCCGATTGCTCATTTCTATCGCCGACTTGATTTTCTCCTTCAGGGCTTGGTACATTGGAACTTTAGGCGAGATCATGGCCATTCGGCGACTCGTCCAATGGGTTAGGCAATCATCATGCCTTCTTTTCTTCGCTCTTTCAACGGCCTTGTTCCTTTTTGCTCAATAGTGTCCATGTTTTGTTCCTCAATCCAAATACCTGAAGGATTTACATCAGTTATTGGCACAAAATATGCATTTGAGGACACTAAATATAGTAAAATAAATCCCTAAGTGAGTCCAATTCGTGGACTCGTCAACACCCCCAACTTAAACATTTGTTTGTTCTCAAGTAAAACTCAAGTTCAACAGTTCAAAAAGGATATCTCAAATAGTGCTACACAAGACTCAATAATGAATGCACACAAAAGGACTCAACTTACTCATACAAGGATCAATTGTGCACTCAAAGATTCAAGTTGTGACTCACCATTATCAAAGAATCTCAAGCTCAACGAAAGTTTTCAAGTGCCCTCACACAAGGAATGATTCCATATTTACACACAATCGTTCCACAATTTATAGCTCCGGAATCAAGATCAACACTCACACTCATAAGGATGAACACAATGTATGATTTCACCCATAGGCTTGCCCTTTATTTTTCAATTGACATTTATTTCAGCTCTCTCAAGATCAAAAAGGTTTCTTCAAGGCTTGTAACGGTGTTGAGTGCACAGGTATGGTCATTTAACCTCAGTGACTTCTATCCTCATGATGTGTGGCGTGAACAACACTTTCTTTACTTTTTTCATCATCCACACTCAATGCTCAAGAGTCACCCCATTTATTTACTTTCCATTGAATACCGAACACCCCAATTTCTTTGTACTTTCATAACTTTATACCACAACTTTTTCTTTCTTTTTCTTTTTCATTCCTCTTTTCTTTTCTCTTTTTTTTTTGTATGGAGGGGTTCCATCTTTTTCAAAACCATGGGAAAGCGGACTTCCTTGCACTTCTTGATTTGCCTTCTCTTTTAACCACACCCCCAACTTAGGCTTTTGGCCTAAGTTGACTATTCAAACAAACCACAAATCATGAGGATTATGGGTAATGGATAAATAAAGGTCACCAATTTCATCAAGTTTCTTCCAAGGAAAGGGTTAAGGCTCAAAGGGTGTTCAAGTGGGGTTCACACACTCACAAGGTAGGCCAACAAAAAGAGGTATAATGTCAAATTGTTTCACACTCTTCAAAGTTGCCTAAGATCATATCAAGAGATTACATCACCTAGTCAACCGGACCAATTAGGCAAATTCTAGGTGTCATCACACATGGTTCACGGTAAGCTCATCATACAAGGCATTGACACCAATGTCAAACAAGACTCTACACTTTCCCTACTGTGCAATGTTCATCACAAGAGATTCAATTTGATAATTGGCTAGTCACAACGAGATGCAAAGAGTTCACATATTGTCTATGCAACTTCATTTGGCCTCATCGTAGTCGTACATTCATTTTTGTTCGATTGTGAGCACTATTTAAGTCACCGATATTGATCAAGATCGAGACTCAAATTTGCGAAAGAACAACCCAATTCAACACAAACAAGAGGTGGCACAATTTTTTTAGAAGGGTCAAAATCATTTACGATTAAAAACAGGGAGCTACAAGCTTAATCATCCACAAAAATGCAGTGCAAAACACAATTATAGCTCAAATAGACCCCCAATATATACACAAAACACAAGTCACCAAAAGGTGGGACTCACTCCACCACAAATAAAAATATTTGTTCTCTAATGCAAACAAAGTATTATCCAAAAGTCAAAATAAAGTAAGACAGAGAGGGAGGTAAACAAGGATCCCGTCTAAAAAGTTGCTCCATCTGTCTAGGCATCAGTGCCCGGTACATCAATCTGATCTCGGGTCTCAGTACCCGGAGTCATCTCAGAAGGACCTGCTCTACTAGAGGTTGCCATGGATTTCTTTGTCAGCGATGTCTGGATCAACAACTGCATAATCGTCTTCTCAAGATCTGGTAAGTCTTCGTATATGCTCTCTTCCCTTATCTTTATCTGCTCATCTTCAGTCTCTGCATTCGACACATCAACTGATGCATCCTCCGTATGTACATCTCTGGTGGTAGCCGAAGGAATCTCTTAAGTCTCATGGAAATCCATATCATCTGCAGCCTACAGTAGTGAATTGAAATCAGTAGACTTCAGATAGTCTACGTCCTTCCTCAAGTCACCTACTTCGGCTTTCAAAGCAGTCACCTCGGAGGTCTCCGCATTCCTGCTCTTACAAGCCTCAACTCTCGTGGTGAAAGTGTCAATGAAAGTCTGAAGGGGTTTAGTGCAACAAATATATCAGCCTCAATCATCAAGGGGACAGATCTCTCTAGTCGTGTCACCCTCACATCAGTTGAATGGGCCAGATGCCCCATTTTCAGGATCATCGCCTGAGTAATCTTGGCTGGCTGGGACGAGGTGGAGGTACCCGAAACCTGTGAAGAAGTGGAAGGGGCAGAAGTACCTGAAGGCCCGGAGGCCGAAGTAGGCAAAGATGCCTCTGCAAGTATCGAATTAATATCTATCTCCGGGGTTGAATCCACTAGAGCTGCTCTCCTTCTGTCAGCCTCCTCTCGTGTGTACTCGGCCTCAATGCGCCGGATATCACCGGAGGTGGATGAGGTAACCTCAACATCCCTCGTATCGTCTCGGGGCACTCCAGCTTGCCGGCATAACTCTGTGATCAAGACTGGAAAAGGTAAAGAAGCCTGCCTCTACTTGGCCCTCATGGACATCTCCTGCTTAATAAGGAGTACCATGTCGATGCTCCTCTGGGATATGATAGCTCCAGGGCATGCTGTCATAGAATGGCACAAAATAGACTCAATCTGGGATGGCATTATCGTGTTATTGATGAAGCCAAACCAGAAACAAGAAGCAATACTCAAATCCTTCTTCTCTATGGAAAACCGCACCTCAATCCACCTCGGCGTGGTATCAAAAATCAATGGAGCCAACCAGCCCTTCAATTAATCTAAGGACTGAGCAACAGACAATCCATCATAACAGCTTGTAGAATGTAGAGCTCTACCCAATATATTATTTATGTACGCAGTATTGCACCCGACTTCCTTACCGCGACCATGACCGACTTAGTCGGTCTGAACTCGCTTGCCTTCTTCTTGCTCTTTGGGACCAAGTCACTATATGTCGTATAGAATTCCTAGACCCATGAAGGAATATAAGGGCCTCGGGGCCTTGTGAACTACTCAGATCTATGGTAGTGGAGGGTGTCCCTCATATCGGAGTACTTGCCCTCAAGGTCTTCTGTCGATAACAACTTCTCTTCGAGGATGGTTCACAAACCATTGCCTTTCAACCTGTTGAGAAGCCTAGGAGGAGGGATGACTGGTGGCATTGGAGCCACATGATGTGCCGGAGCTGGCACTGAGTTTGTTGGTGTGGGAGCTGAAGGGACTCTAACTGAGTTAGGGCGAGATATAGCTCGGATCTCAGCCCTTCGAGACTGTAAAGGTTGGTCATCCTCAGGCTCAGATAAAGTAGCCTGGGAGCCAGTAGTCACCCTGTCAGATGTGGGCCTCTTGCCCTTGCCTTTGTCTCCCGGTGGAGGCTTTTGCCTTCCCTTCTTGGGAGGATTTGACCCCCCTTCATTTATGTGAAACCCCGCGCCCTTTTTCGGGGTGGCATGTCGATGTTTGTCCTCACCATTGTTTTATTAAAAAATATTATTTGACTGATTTCAAGAGTCGCCATTTAATTTTTAACTAAAATTAAGAAAACTGATTTTTTCAAAAGATTAAAACAGAAATCTAATGAAAATATTCAAAGGGGTTCGGGGTTCATATTAGCATTTCGGGAAGGGTTTGAAAGCATCCGAAATGCCCGCTAATACGCGATTATCCGACAATTAATTATTTGGCTAAAATATTTTAACTTAACTTAAATTGAGCAATTTTATAGTTAGGACCATTTTAAGAAAAAGAAGAAAAATATTAAAATATTATCCAAGTGAAGTAGTTTGCAAGCTTATTCATTTATTTATTAGGTCAAGTAAGAGATGAATAGTTTAGTTAAGTAATTAATTCCAAATGGGTGTCTTTTGGGGATTTGAATTCTTTTAAAACCTTAAGATTAATAGCAAATAATAACGAGTAAACAAATATAATAAAACAAAGAGAGAAAGGAACTTGGGCCCAAATTCGATTTTCCTGTCTGCTTGGGCCGGTATTTGGGCCCATTTTTGTACTTGTCCTAGACTAAATTTTGAAATTTACTTCTTTGGGCCTTAGGCCCATCTTCCACCTTCCAACAAGATAATAATAAATGAAATGACAAGGGCTTAGGCCCAAAATAACAAAATACAATCTCTTATGAATTAAGAGTGGGCCTTTGGCTCAATTTTTTCAATTTCTCTATCCGCTACTTCTTTTAATCTCAAGACCTGTTCGTCGATTTTTGAAGGACATGTTCTTCGATTGCTATGATTGGTTGACTCGATAGAGGGTTTTGGGCCTTCGTGGCCCTCTCAAAATGCCAAGGGAGGAAATAGGAGTTCATAATGAACTCGGACAAATTTCACATACACAAAAATGTAAATATGTGAGTAGCCATCCATTAATTTAATAAAAGGAAGTCAAATGAAAACAAACTAGAATGCTGCAACTCTAAGTATTGCAATGAACGATTCATTTTGAGTATGACAAAAATTACAAGCCAAGAAATCAACCACACAGCTACACAGGGGTGCAAATAAGATTTTTTTGAACTTGTTCCAAAAATGCTAACAAGAAGTGACTAGCAGAAGGAAACATAATATCAAAGATGGAGACATGAATCGAACTTGCATGATAATCATCTAATATGCAAACAAGCAAGCTAAAGAAATCTTATTAACCTATCAACAAATGTTATGTCCCGCAGTAATTAAATCAAATTGCTACACTACTCTAAGTGATCTTTTGCTAGAGAAAGGAGATCAAGTCAAGCTCAAAATATTACAGCTAACCCAAAATAACAAATAATGCAGGCATATGAACAGATAAACACATAAAAAATCAAAGCTAATGTCAAATATCTAAGCTAAACTGGAACAGTAAGGAGAAAATAACTAAAGTAAAGCACAAAAATTAAAATCACATACACAAAAGAAAGAACACTACCTACCCAAGTCAAGGCGCAATAACCAAGTTAAACTTATATCATAACTTAAGATAATATGATAGTCGGAGAAAATTACCTCATCACATAGCAACTCCTACTTCATTTTGTTTTTATTATTTTTTGAATAAACTTTAACATCCACGGGCATTTAAATCAAATCTATAGAAATAAGAAGGGAAGGGGGAACATGGGTAAAGGGAAAAAGCAAACAGGCTCTAGACTGCACTTAGTCATTGACAAAATACTGGAAAAGAAGAAGGAATCAAAGCTAAACCAACAATGTTGCATCCATAATTTTATATGCATCCAAATTTATCAAAATTTTAAGAGAGGAAACAAGCTCACAGAGGACAACAAACAGTAAGGAAAAAGCAAGTTCATTTGCATTTAGAGAGCAACATTTACGCACATCCTAATACAAACTTATTCAAGACACATAATGTAAGACTAAATCAGTTTTGAGAAGTACCCGGCCCCAAACAGTAAACAATATGCATATTACTAAGGAAATACATTTTTGACTAAACATATAGAGACAGAAACTATAGAAGAACGAGGAAACCATGTGCCCTATCTCGAAAGGAAAACATTCATGCTACATGATGACCGAAACAAGCCGAATCTCAGCGAACTGGATAAGAAACTACTAATCTAAATCAGAGAATATGCAAAGAATAGTAGAGTAATTCCTTTGATGCCTTCCGAACGTATGACAAAACAATGGAAATCATTTTAACAACTAAGGACCCAAAATATACAAATGCTATCCACAACCAGTGGGCTAAGATTTGGAGCAAGTATAGTAGCTACAGTCAAAGATACCAAGAAAACACATTTTCTGATGACTAAGAGCACCAAGATAACCTCAGAATAAGCCTTAGATTATCTAAAAAAATGAAACCCACATTTCCAAACTTCAGAAAATTAAGATGAAAAAGAGTAACTAAGGTTCAAACGAGTCATATAGGATCAACAAAGTGCAGCGCTTCAAACCAATACAATAAACTCGAAACAAACAAAAGGATCATGAGTTGTTTACCTGGTTACGGGCAGCAAATCGAAGACAAACGAGCAGAGGGGACAACGAGCTTCTTCCAACACCACACACAAACTTCGAGAGCTTTGACGAGCAGCAAGAATGTCTCAAAAAGGGGAAGGACCGGCGCCTGAATACACTCTATAAAATTTGATTTCCTAAGTTTGGTATTTTCTAAAATACTAGGTATTTTTTGCCTTCTTCTTGATTCTCTTTTTCAATATTTTTCCACCTTAAAAAATGAGGAGGGAGGGAGTATATCTAGACGATTTTTAGGGTTCCCCTTTTCGAATTTCAAACTCCAAACTTCTTTCACCAATTAAGGAAGACAAACCTTTTCTGAAAATTTCGCCCAACTCCAAAAGAGGAAAGGGAGAATCGACGTCTCAGATTGCTCCAATATCCTTGAGCCATTGCGTGGTTCAATCCCATAGCCACGAGGAAAATCAGATGCGGCTGTCACAGAGAACAGACAGCTGGAATCGCGAAAAAGATTGTAGGAAATCGTACTAGACTGAGGAAGGAGAAGCGTGATGCTGCTGTAACGTTGAACTGGAATTGTCATCGTTAGTTGCTGCTGGAGTTTAATTAGGATTGGGAATTTGGACCGGGTATGGGTTGAAAAGTGAGTGGGCTGGTTGGGATGTTATTGTATTGTATTATTGCTAGAAGTTTTGGATTGGAATGGTTTTGTGGGCTGGGTCGGTTGAGAGGAAATTGGAAAAGGGAGATAAGTAGGCTACTGGAAATTGGAAAGCAAAGAAAAATGGGAGAATGGGCTGGGAAAAGCTAAACTTGAAAATACGATAATGATCATGTGAATTTTAAATCGTAGCCATTTGGAGTTAATAATCTAACAAAATTGAATTCTTTTAGTTAATTCGTATAGTAATTAAATAAGACCAATTAATATAATTAACTAACGAGCTTCTTAATCTTAACGAAATAAAATAATTAACTTATTTATAAATTAATTAGCTCAAAATATAAACCATTATATAACTAAACTAATTAACCAAATATTTAGGTAAGACTAAAATCTTTTTGAGATAATTTTCGAATATTCGTAAAATTTACTAATTATATACAATATTATATGAAACATATTATTATTTGGAAATTACAAAAGTGACAAACTATTTAGAATAACTTTCAAACTATATATATTTTATTATATTTTGAAATTTTACACAACTAATTATCTTAAATCGTTTGAAATTGAGGAAGCTCGAAGATTAATTTATATTGTGGAGGTCCAAAATTGGGTGTCAACAACTGTCCCTCATTTTACTTGGATCGATGCAAGAAATCCGAGGAAAATGAAATTGACTAATCAAATTTTGACCGACCACATCTTCATCTTATTTTTTTTCGAAAAAAGGTTTTGGTACGGATTTTAAGAATTATGGCCGAAACCCAAAAGTGAGTTTCCTACATATCTCAGGCTATATGAGAATTCAGGCCACTTGTAGTTCGATACGCTTGATTTGACGCACGATTTTGAAAGAATTCAAAAGCCATACTGATACCGAATTATGGAAGGACCGGAATGCTCGAGAATAAGAGTTAAGAGCGGATGTTGGGATACAATCAAGTTTTCAATGCTGATCCTGCCTACGTATTCCTCAACCTAGGAAATCAGGTTGCTTGTAGTTCGACTTTATCGGTTGAAAAGGAAATCTATTATGCAAGATAACCTTTGGTTCTGGAAAAGTGACAAAGCAAGTCGAGTATGAAAAAGAGGCTTGCAACCTCTTAGCCATGAATGTGGTGCACTTCACACCCATAACCAAGAATTTACATGGACATAATCTCGAACACTCTTGGAGCGTTGTCACTCCGATTGGAAAATTGCTTCCAGTGAACCCAAAAATTACCGGATGTGAAACAGGGACTAATAAACCTAGGAAAAACCCACATGCTTTTTAACAGGGGTGTGGTTTGATTGTGGTGGAAGTCGCTCCTCTGCTCGCGTCCTAAGAGTTTGTCACTCCTCTTTGGACTATGTCCCAGTTCGCTGCTAAGAAAAAGTTCCACGTTGTGCTGCATCCTTTTTTATGTCGTCCGCACCTGTGGTTTGTTTTGGAGAATTCATCCTTTTGGATGCTCTCGACAAAGACTGAGATAAAACTCATTAGCATAAAATGCAATTCAAATGGGGAGATAGTGTTTGTTACCGTGTTGACACTTAATTGCTCTCCTTGAACATTTGACGTCAACTCCATCGAGTTTGACATAAAGCAAATAAAGCTTGTGTCTCATATTTGCAATATAATCTTCAATGTGTTCTTCTTTTGATGTCAAAGTAATAAAATAGGCTGATGTAATATGTTGACGATTCTCTTGATGTCGTTGTTGATGATTCTCTTGATGTCGTTTTTGCAAAGAAAAATGATGCAGTCGATATTGATTTTCTTGTGATGAGTAAATCTCTCTTGCGATGCATAACTACTTCTCTTGCTATGCATGAATCATTCTCTTGCAATGTATGAATTCCTTTCCCGCGATGCATGAATCTTCTTTTCCAATGTATGAATCTTCTTTTGCGATGCATGAATCTCTTTTATCGCGATACATGAATCCTTTTCCCGCGATGCATGAATCTTCTCTCCAGCTATGCATGACTTTCTTTCCCGCGATGCATGAATCTTCTTTCCCGCGATGCATGAATTTTTCCTCCGCGATGCATGGCTTCTTTCCAGCGATGCATGAGTTCTTTCTCCGCAATGCAGACTCTTTTCCTGCGATGCATGAATCTTCTCTCCCGCGATGCATGAATTTTTCCTCCGCGATGCATGACTTTCTTTCCCGCGATGCATGGCTTCTTTCCCTCGATGCATGAGTTCTTTCTCCGCGATGCATGAATCTTCTCTTGCAATGCATGGCTTCTTTCTCTGATGATGCCTTCTTGATACCGAACGAAGGTAGTGCTTCACCGAGCGACATATGTGACCTTCTGGGTATCTTTTGGATGGCGGTATCGTCTCAATCAACAATATAAATAAAATGACCCTCGGAGTTGTGGTATCATCTCATTCGACAATACGATATAAATGACTCTCCGGGTAGTGGTATTGTCTCAATCGACAATATAAATAAAAATGACCCTCGGAGTAGTGGTATCATCTCATTTGACAATACGATATAAATGACTCTCCGGGTAGTGGTATCGTCTCATTCGACAATACAATATAAATAACCTTCAGGGTAAGAATATTATCATATCTGACAATATAATGCAGATAAACGTCCTCCAGGTGTCTTTGATCGCTGGAACATAAAATAAAATTTTGCCCAATTCCAAAAGAGGAAAGGGAGAATCGACATCTAAGATTGCTCCAACGTCCTTGAGCCATTGCGTGGTTCAATCCCGTAGCCACGAGGATAATCAGTTGCGGCTGTCACAGAGAACAGGCAGCTGGAATCGCAGAAAAGATTGTAGGAAATCGTACTAGACTGAGGAAGGAGACGCGTGCTGCTGCTGTAACGTTGAATTGGAATTGTCATCGTTAGTTGTTGCTAGAGTTTAATTAGGATTGGGAATTTAGGTCGGGTATGGGGTTGAAAAGTGAGTGGGCTGGTTGGGATGTTATTGTATTGTATTATTGCTAGAAGTTTTAGATTGGAATGGTTTTGTGGGCTGGGTCGGTTGAGAGGAAATTGGAAAAGGGAGATTGATAGGCTACTGGAAATTGGAAAGCAAAGGAAAATGGGAGAATGGTCTGGGAAAAGCTAAACTGGAAAATACGATAATGATCATGTGAATTTTAAATCGTAGCCATTTGGAGTTAATAATCTAACAAAATTGAATTCTTTTAGTTAATTCGGCTAGTAATTAAATAAGACCAATTAATATAATTAACTAACGAGCTTCTTAATCTTAATGAAATAAAATAATTAACTTATTTACAAATTAATTAGCTCAAAATAGATACCATTATATAACTAAACTAATTAACCAAATATTTAGGTAAGACTAAAATCTTTTTGAGATAATTTTCGAATATTCGTAAAATGTACTAATTATATACAATATTATATGAAACATATTATTATTTGAAAATTACAAAAGTGACAAACTATTTAGAATAACTTTCAAACTATATATATTTTATTATATTTTGAAATTTTATACAACTAATTATCTTAAATCATTTGAAATTGAGGAAGCTCGATGATTAATTTATATTGTGCAGGTCCAAAATTGGGTGTCAACAACCATATCTGCAAAACTATCAGGAAAAAAAGATAAAAACATTTCAACCAAATACACATAAAACTGTTGCAGGCAGACTCGCTGAATCACTTTGGTGAGTCAGATCGGGCTCGCCGAAAGAAATGGCTCAAAATTATCAGAAAATATTAGCAAGTTGGCAATGGGAAAGGCCTTTCGGTGAACCGCCGACAGCTTTCATCGAGCAAGAATAGCCCACTGAAAGTTACAGGGCAATTAAGGGTCAAGGGCGTCGACAAAGGGTGATCAAGAAGACTTTCGGCGACTTCAAGCTTCTCGCCGAAAGTTACAGAACCAAATTACTCCTTTAACCTGAAATTAAAGTCGAGGTGGGGAACTTCAGCGAACCGCCGAGTGGTTCGGCGAACTCGACCCAGCTCGCCAAACGACCCAACATGCCTACTTTAAATCCAACTTCTCGAGTTCAACCCCGTAACCTCCGAAAACAAAATCAAAGCATGCACCCATCAAATTAAGTTCAAGCCCAGTACACCCAAACCCCCGGGATACTCAGAGTTTTCTCGATTTTGCAAAAATTGGCCATTTGATGACTTTTTCCCTTAAGAATTATGTCACCCGCTCTATCATTGGGAAAATTACGTCATTTGACACAAATACGGGCTACTTAGACTTCACCCGACTAGACCCATCAACATGCAAGCACAACCTCACAAGTTTTAACAATTTTTAAAGAACAAAAATACGGGAATTCAACAATATACACATTACGGGCAATGTTATCAAATTAAAACAGGCATGCAAGCATACTAACACTATCAGAGAGGCCCAGCACACATCACTATGATAAGATCATTGCAAATGAGAACAAATTCTCAAAAAAATAAACTCAGAGTTCGGAAAACCAACCTTAGATGTCGAATAATACAAATTGAAAAGCTAGCCGACAAAGAAATCCAACTTCGAGCACAAATCAACCACTCAAATACGATAAAAATGCAAAAATATAGAAAACTAGAATACGAGTGTGAGTTTGGGAATATTAAAAGTGAGGGAAAGTAAAAGAGTTTGAAAGTCTAAACCTTTTGCCTTTAAAAACCGTCCAATTCTCACCTATTCGGCGACATTAGTCTTGCTCGCCGAACCACTCAGCGACTCACCGAGTGGTCACTTAGCTCACCGAGTTTTACAAGACTTCTAGTTAATTTGGGGTCCAAACAGCGAACTAGATCGGGATCACCGACCTGGTCGGCGACTCAACAATTAGCTCCTGGGCTCGTCAAGTTTTACAGACTCCAATTTGAAATTGTCTTGAGTCAAATGGCGGTCTAGGTCGGGTTTGCCGAACCCGACCTCTTCGGCGATGCGCCAACTGAACTATCAACTCGTTAACCTGGACTTTTCCAACACTTTCTACACTTTAACCTACACAATCAACACACCATTAGTTCAAACCTAAAAAGAAAGCAAATAAAACTTGGGTTGCCTTCCAAGCAGCGCCATAGTTAACATCACGGCATGACGCAAGTTCCCACTTAAGTTCCATTAGTGGGGTTCACCTCATTTTCATAAGGAAACCCCTCTTCTGGCTCTTGGATGAGACGAAGCAACACTTGGTCCATTTGGGACTCCAGTAGTTGAATGAACATGGCATGAGAGGTTGTTATCTAATTTAACATCAAGACATTCTCTTTTATCTCCTCCAACCTTCTGTCGTGTTCTTCGACTTTGTGAAGGATGAGTAAGAGCACCTCTTCAATTTGTCCACCCTCTTGCTTCTTCATTCGTCGACGCTCGTGATGAGGATTGTACATGTCCTTCTTTTTGGACATTACTTCCAAGTCCTTAACCTTTTGGGTCAAGATATCTAACTGGCCCAACAATATGGCCAAATGTTTATTCTCATTTGCCTCTTTGTTGGTCTTGGCCATACAATCAAGGAGTTTGGCTGCTACATCATAGAATTGTCGAATCAAGCAACCCGAAGAGAGTTGGTCAGCCATCATTCTATTTTCGGGACCAAGACCCCGGTAGAAGAATTCTAGAAGCACCTTATTATGAATCTCATGAGTTGGGCACTACTGCAATAGGATTTTTAACCTTTGCCACAACTCATAAATGCCCTTATCCTCGAATTGCTTGAAATTTAGGATTTTATCCCTAAAAATCATCAATCTCAAAGAAGGGTGATCCATCGAGTCACTGTTGTTAGTAGAAATGCTCCAATTTTCTACTCAAAACAGCAACACACAACCAAAATTAAAAGTTAAGTAAGTTCACTATGACTAACAAGAACAAAATTCAACTCAACTAAAAACTCTTAAATAACACCACTCCTCGGCAGCATCGCCATTTTGATTTCACGTATCAGGACACTTCATCCAATACTAAGTGCCAATGATCGTTAGTCAGTAATATAACCCAACTAAGTGAGTTGGGGTCGAATCCCACAGGGAGTGGTACATATTCGAGAATCAATAGACAAGTACGACTATGCTCAAGTCAATCATAGGTAAAAACATTTACGAATAAAAGCATAATTCAAGTTAGGGGTTGACACAAGTGTCAAATATCAGAGGGGTTTGTTTGTAATTATCAACTAAAACAGCTAATAACACGAAAAAAATAAATATAGAGACGGATTCTTGGGATGTCATTGGATTATGGGTTAAGGTAAACAAATGGGTGATTGTAATTAACAGTAAATAGTTGTAAATCAGTGAATAAGCTAGACTTTAATGGGGATAAACTTTCTCTCAACAATTTACCCCGAATCAAATTAGTTTCTCTCTAACACCAATAAGCAACAATTAAGAACTGCCTACTCTTTAGTCCATTCACTCTCTCGAGCTGAATGTGTGGAAGAGGGTTTAGGATTCACTCTCTCGAGTTGAACCCATGACAACCCAATACCCATAGACCATCAATTCAGTAATCTTGGTTTTAAAACCTCTCTCTCAAAGCAAGCCAAAAATACGAAGTAGAGTTGCATTTGCAACTACAACCCTTTAGATTAAGCCACAATTACTAAATAAAATTACTTTTAACCAGCATTTAAACTATCAATTAGCAATACCCAGCAGTTAAATCAACCCATAATCACATAATCACACCCCTGAGATTATGATGCATTACCAAATTGTGTTTCCATCAAATGGGTAAGATTAATATTGTCTTTACAGAGGTCTAAGATGAAGAATCTTCAACACCCACTTCCAATTTCTCAGAAATAGAAATCTTCAAATCTTCAGAGTTAAGGAAAAATTGTCTCAATACTCTCTAAAACTCAATTCTAAATCCGTCCTCCAAGTGATAACTAGAATAATAGAATGATAAAAGATTGTTAAAATAAGAGCTAGATACTAAACTAAAAATTCAAAAAATGTATTTATAGTCGCCAAAAATATGTTGCGAAGGATCATTCGGCACAATAAGTCGGGATCGCCGATCCACTCGGCGCTCCTCCCTTTGGTCAATTCCATCGCCTTTTTTCTTTGTCCTTCAGCATCCTTGAGTTCTGTAACTTTGGCCGATATAACATTGCATCACGGAACCGTTTGGCGACACGCCGACTGCTCTTTTCTATCGCCAGCTTGATTTTCTCCTTCTGGGCTTGGCACACTAGAACTTTAGGTGAGATCATGGCCATTCGGCGACTCGCCCAATGGGTTAGGCGATCATCAGGCCTTCTTTTTTTCTTTCTTTCAGCTGCTTTGTTCCTTTTTGCTCAATAGTGTCCATGCTTTGTTCCTCAATCCAAATACCTGAAATTCAAGGATTTACATCAGTTATTGGCACAAAGTATGCATTTGAGGACACTAAATCTATTAAAATAAAGCCCTAAATGAGTCCAATTTGTGCACTAATCAGTGTGCACAAGTAGTTATTATGAATTTAGTTGCTAACGTTTTGAAAAAATGTCATAGTTACATTTCAAATGCCTCCATTGATAATATGTGAAGTTAGTTTCTCCACCACCTATGCAAGAAAAATATATGTAAATCTTGATATAGATTACACAAGATCTTTGTTTCAAAAGTTTTCCACCATGTCCACAAAAGTTCAAATTATAAAAAGCTCTAATCTTAACAACCTTTCTATTGAGGAACAAATGTTTTTAACCGTATGGACATTAAGGAGTTGTTGGAGACTGACTGGAGCTTTGAAATATAGGTTTTTTTCTTATTTTGCTTCTTGTGCTTGTGATTTTCCATTTCAACAGGGTTATACTACATAATTGTATTTATTTTGAAATTGTAGAAATACGATGTTACTGGGAAGAGAAAAATTATAGAAATAGATAACTATTTTGGTTGATACCATATTTTATGTAATGCATGTTCGAAGAAGATGAACCTACAAATAGTATCAATCAATGCCATAATTGTAATAAAGATTGTAGGTTTCCTTTGGTGAAGTAAGGATTCGTGAAGGACTGTGAATTTGATTTGTAAATGTTGTGAATTAGTCTAACTTATTGTCTAAACATAGGTACAAAATGCACATAAAAGTGAAAGATAGGACTAGAGACTATAGTTTTACCATATTTAATGATGTGACCGAGAAACTCATTGATACATCAACTCACAGGTTGTTTAACAAGCTGACCTCGGCTAACACTTATGTGCATGTCCAAGTCCAAACCCTTTGTTGGAAATAATTTATTTTTAAACTAAAATTAAATAAGTATAATTTGAAAGGACTTGAGAATTTTACAATATCAAATCTTTGGATTCCAAATGATAATTTGGAAGTACAATACAAACTAAGGAAAGAAGAAAATGTATTGCAATATAGATTTTGAGTTTGTAATTCACAATGACTCTTACGTTGTAATTTTTTTTATTGTTGTTTTTATGGGGGAAAACTTATCTGAGAATAAAACTGAGTCAAAGGATCATGGAACCAGTTAGTTGAGGGTGCTACTTGAGAGGCTGAGGTCAATATGACATTCTGATATCCTCCTCTCTTTCCTTCTACCCCTACTCTAGCTTGAGGTAATGAGTTCCTCATGGTTTACTCTTTGGTTCCACGAGTCTAAAATGTTTTCATGATTTCCTTACTATGCATGATTTATGAAAAGGTTTAAGCTTTAAGGAAATGAATAAACTTGATTGACGTATACATGTTTATGTGCATTTAAGTATGAGTTGCATATAGACTTCATGATATGATGATTGAACATGCTTTTAGCTTGAAGATGGTGTTTCCCTCCTCGGATATATGTATTTTTATAAATTGCATGCATGATGGGCTACTAGGTCTAGTTCCTATCTTTCTTATGATGTCTTGAATCTCATTCGAGGATGAATGATCCCAAAAAGGAGATAATGTAACACCTCGAATTTGAGAAAGGGCAAAATAGAGTTTTCAGAAGTTCATGGTGCCATCCGATGGAGGCCAACCAGGGACCATGGAGTGAACCACAGACCGTAGGTCTAGTCTGTGGATTGGCCACCCAAATAGGCTTAGAGGACTACGAACCACGGCTTGGACCAACGGAACATCGTTGGGTCCACGGTCCGTGGATTGAGGCCCGTAGATCCTGGCCTCAAAATCCAATCTCTGATGGAGACGATGAGCGTGCAGGACAGACCATCGGTCAAATCATGGACCGTCAGTCAAGGCTCGTAAGTTGAAGGTCGACAGTTATTTTTAGTGACGGTTGAGTCTTTTCCTAATAATTTTATCCTAGTACTATGTTGTTTTATCCTTCACTAAGATCCCTATATAAGTGTTTCAATCCCCAAATTTCCCCAATGGAAAACATTCTGTCAAATTTCTAAAAGAAGATTAAGTTTCCTCTCAAAAATATTTCTCTCTCTAGAAAGCTTGAAGAAAAAAATAGATTCAACCTAGGGTTTCAAGTAGAGTCTCCATTCCTCCATTGAAGATAAGCAACTGAACTTGAGGTATGATGTTTTGATCCATGAATTTCTTCCATTCATGGAGTTCCATTCTCTTATTTTCAAAGTTAGAATTACCTAATTGAGTTAGGGTTTTCTTCTATGTTATGGGTTCTCTTGATTAATGATTTAACTAATGGAATTATGATCTCTTATGCATGAATTGATGAAATTCTATGGTTTTATTAAGACTCCCCATGAACCCATGTAACTCCCATATTTTTTAAATTATGATGATGTGATGTGGGTTTGGATTATGAAAGAAGATTATATGAAATCAATCATTAATTGATAGAACTACATGAATTTATGATGAATTTCTACGAACCCGTGTCTAACCCATGTTTTGTAGATATTGATACATGAATTGATGCATGAAAGGGTGTTTTGAACTATGAAGGGTAAATTATGGAATTATGCATGTTCTCATGAAATTATGTAAATGTTTTAAGAATGCTTTGAGGTGAAGTATCAATGATGTTGCTAATGTTGTGTTTGATTGAAAGGATTTCTCATATACACATGTAAGCATAAATAGTGAAAGGTTTTCTCACATGATAAGGGTTCTTAGGATTGAAAGACTTTCTCACCTAAAATGAACCAATGTTAAGGAGTTATTCTAATGACGAGGCAAGAGGCGATTACACATTCTCTCTAAGTAAAAGACAAGAGGCGATTACCCATGTTCCTTCATTAGCTAAGATGAGAAGGATTAAGAACTATTCCATGGAAGTTAAGGTTAGAACCAAGTGGACAAGTGTCGATTACCCTTGTCCCATAACTATGTGCCAATATAGGATCGTCTAAATAGACATTAGCTAGTGGATCCACAATATCTAGAAGTTTATTGTCCTTATCGTGGCAAGTAGGACAACTCTTTTCAGTGTGAGAGACATCGGATTCCATGTTGCTAGCTCACATGGTCTTATATGTCGGTTAAGGCTACTTCCCACCAATAAGTAAATATATGATGAATCAAGGTTACTTCAAGAAGTATCGCAAGTATGTTTTAAGATAATGATCACTTGCATTGATCATGTTTCATGACTCATGTTATCTAACTCACTTATCTCATGTTTTAGCTTGATCATTGTATGCTTATGAAAGTTTTCTATTTTAGCATGAATTAAAATGTTTTTATGCATAGCTATCATACTTGGTACATGATTGTACTAATGCATACTCTTCCTACATTTCCTAAAATTTAGGGTCCGACAGTCAGGGTTCTTAGTTTCGTGGCTAGAGGTTGATTCAAGAGCTTTCGAGCTTTGGTGAGTCCTCATGCTTCGAGGACAAATTTTCATTATTTTTCAGTTTTCTTTCTCACTTTCAGTTTTGGAGATAATATATGGGATAGGCCCAATTTCTTTCTTATGTACTAGATAGCCAATGAGACACGTGTTGAGACTTTCGTTGTACTTTTATAAAACGTTTGAAACTTGAAATGTTATCATTCATCTCTTTGTTCTATTTCTTATGTTATGAATCCTAAGTGACTTGTATGGGGCCTCTCGGGGTCCTATACACCATGCTACGCCTAGGGGGTATCTTAGGTGGTGATAGTGGTGCTGTGGTCTCTTCGATTTCGTTGGTGGTCGTGCAATGATGGTGGACAGGTGGCTCCGACGATGAGCTTATGGTTGTTATGGTTGTGGTTTGTTGTTCTTCGTTGGAACAATAACGAGACAACAACTATGGATTCTTGTGATTTTTTGCTAGTAGCAACCAAAGGTTGAAGAGAAATGGGGTTGTGGGTGGCGACTGGAAATTTTTGAGAAGACAAAGATTAGGGTTTCTGTCTATTTAGAAATTGTTTCTCTCAATGTAAAAAATATTATCCATCATCACTAACTAAATGACCAAGAAATTCTTTAAATAGAAAAAACAAAATTGCCTTAGTACAATACCGCTATCTCAAAACTGTGTGCTGAAACCATCGGTTAATAAAATATTGTGTATGCAATCTTATCCGTATTTAAATGTATTTCTAGACTCCGCTAAGAATACAAAAATAAATATTAATAAAAATAACAAATAAAATGAATATTAACAAATGTAACGAATAAAATGAATGACGTGTAAAAATGCAATTTAACATAAAATAATAATTTAATCAAAGACACGATATTCACAACATATTCAATTGATTGTGACAAAAATAATGTAATTAAAGTAACACATAAAAAATCCTGAAATTTTGAGAAATAAGGATAAATATCGATAAACTTATTTAAAATTATAAAAAATGTATTTTGAACTATTGAATAAATGAAACTTAAAAGTTACAAATTTTGAAAATGTTAGGCTCAAATTGGGTGTCAACACCTACATTAGTGAAACAATGTAGGCACAAGTATGCATTAGTACATGAAATGTACTAACTATGATAGCAATGCATATGAGTTATGAAATCATGCTAAACCAAGATAAATTATAAGATAAAAGGGTTAGAAACACAAACCATAATCATGGTCAAGGCAAGCTAAACATCTTTAAAACACTTGTGATATACTTTAGAAGTAACCTTAGTTCATTATTATGGAACGTTTACCGTTAACCAACATAGACCATCTGAGTTATAACATGGAATTTGGTGTCTGTCCTACACCGAAAAGAAATGTCCTTACTTGCCAAGGTAAGAACCATAAGTCTTGAACAAAAGTGGATCCACTAGCTAATGTCTATTTGAGACAACATCTTATGGTGGCACATAGTTATGGGATAAGGAGAATTCTACACTCAGTCTCTACTAATGGGAGAGCCTCCATCTCAATTACCTCTCGGTGCTAAGCAAAAATCCCACGAAATAGTCATTAATCTTACTCATTTCATCATCCATGGAAAGAAACAATTAAGCAATCAATTCAAGCTAAAGCTCATTTAGAATAGACCCTTAATCTTGATTCAACTTAGGTGAGAAAACCCTTCAACCCTATGAATCATTTTGTGAGAAAACCTTTCACAGTCATGTTCTTAGTAGTATGTGAGAAAATCATCCACAACAACAACATTGATACTTAACTCTCAAATCATCCTTAAATCAAATATATATATATATATATATATATATATATATATATAATACTACCTTAAAAGTACAAACTCCCAACTTGAATGTTAAATTACTATAATATTCCTAACTTAGGTTGTGACTTTTTCGATGAGTTGTGATATTTTCGATAAGTTGTGACTTTTTTCGAAGGGTTGTGATTTTTCGATGAGTTGGGACTTTTCCAAAGAGTTTTGACTTTTCCAAAGAGTTGTGATATTTTCAATATGTTGTGACTTTTCCAAAGGGTTGTTACTTCTCGAAAAGCTCATGACTATTTAGATAAGACACAAAAAACATTTGTTCATACTACCCTTTGTTGACTATAAATAGAAGAGTTTTCTCTCATTTTTCATCTACAATTTTTTTAATCTTCTACTCTTCTTATTCTTTCATTTTAAAATTAATTTTTTTTGTCTGATTTATTGGCATTGAGTGACTTTGAAATTTAGCGGAATATGAGGTCCCACTATTCTAATTAGGGGTGTTCACGGGTTGGTTTGGGTCGGTTATTGGTCAAAACCAAAACCAAACCAACTTAATCGGTTTTAAAATTATCAAAACCAAACCAAACCTAATATAATATACATTTATCGGTTTGATTGTTATCGGTTTCGGTTCGGTTTGGTTCGGTTATTAACCATATACATAAAATTAAAAGAAATAATTCATTCAAAACGTGAAAAAAGTGACAATAATCCATTCAAGATGAAAAATAGTTAGAATGATTGACATTATGAAACTTTCGATGATTGAATTTACTATGAATAAAGCTTCAAAGTTCATTACTTTTGTCCCAGAAGGAAGAGACATTGACATTTTCAATACCACAAAGAATTGTCATAGACACTCATATACATGAAACCAAAAAAATAAATGTTCTTACCTTGGGGATTTTTACTTTCATAAGAAAATTATAAATAAATTTTGATGAATACATATATAAGATTTTTAAAATTGTTTATAAAATAGTATATTATGTACGTATAATAATAAAATTTATGTATATTATTTATCGGTTTGGTTCAGTTATTTCTTCGATTTTTTTCGAACAAAACCATAACCAAACCAAATACTATCGATTTTTTAAAAATCTAAAACCAAACCAAATCAAATCCTAAATAAAATCGGTTCATTTAATCGGTTTGGTTCGGTTTGGATCGGTTTTTATCCAAACTGTGAACACCCCTAATTCTAATGAAGTAAGTCATTCTATCCTAAGAGGGTATATTCCATAACCTCGAGTACTTGAGGAAAATAATTTTGATGATACAGTAATTATTTTTTTGCTTAATATATTCATTAGTATGTAATGTTTCAATATATGAAGTTAACATGATGTAGTCTAAATTCATTTGTTTTTGTTAACAATTTCTCCTGTGATGTAGGTATATGCTTCTGAATAACTTTTCCAAAATTTAGAGAACTGTCACGATTTGTTTTTGATGCTCAAGACAAAAGAATGATTTTATTTATCAATGCTACTTATGTGATTAGGACTATCATAAAGTTTGTTTCAAAATAGTTATTACTATATAAACATTGCCCTTTTGTTTTACTTGTTTACTATTTCTTAATATTTCAGTATTTTAGACGAAGAAAAGTTCACATGACTTGTAATAACGCCAGTTGAAATTTGTATTAGTTTAATTTTTATTATTTATTTAATCTTTAATTTTATGAGATAAATATTTTCATTAATGCAAATATATATTTCTATTTGGCTAGGTATTTGTATTTAAATTAAAATATTATATATGTCACAAATGTATTATCAAGCTAACAAGATCTTCTAACTTCAAAATATATTATTTTAAAATGTTCCAAGTTTATTTTTATTTTTAAAAAAAACTCACAACAAATGTGAAAATATGTGAATATGTAAAATATAGTTGTTCTCTTCACATATTCATATGACAATAAAACAATTTAATGTGAAATACACATGCAAAACAAATCTGGTTAGATGACAAAAAAAATACAAAGCAAATATTGTCTATAAGGTAATATTAGAGAGATAAGACTAATTATATGATTGAACCTCATCAAATTGAAATAAATATATACATTATTGCATTTAACTAATAAAATTTTTCATTAACCATCTTTATATGTTTGCATGAATAAGAGATGTATATATAACAATCCACGTTGAACATTCACAAAAGAATCTGCACTATTATTTTTTGCTAAACTTATTATTCAAATATTCTCTTAAATAAGCAATATTATTTACTATAACATATATTTTTGGAATTGGTATTCACATGCAACGCACGTGTCAAAAAACTAGTGTGTGTGTGTGTGTGTGTGTATATATATATATATATATATATCAAAACATGCATGCATATATCTTTCATAATCCATAAGTTTCATCATATGATCATAGTCTAAAAATCATGGATCATGCATGGGTTCATATGGATTTAACTTAAAAATATGTAACACTTCAATCTGTGCATAAACAGATAGAAATCAATCAATTGAATCGTAATTGAAAAGAACCCATGAAGATTAAATAAAACTCTATCTTTGAATTGAGAATCTAACTTGTAAAACTTGAAGATTTTAGGAACTCTGTGGAGGAAAGAACTCCAGAGGTGAATACTAATATACCTTGGAGTTCAAAGCCCAATTGTTATGGTGTAATCGAGACCTTGGTACTTGAAACCCTAATGTCACGACCCAAAAATGAACGTGATGGCACTCTTCTTATCCCACCAAGACAAGTCAGCTTAAAACTCAACCATTACAATAAAATGCAAAAATTTTATAAACAACTCAAAAATACCCCTAAAATCTAGTTGTCACGTGTACAAGCCGCTAAAGTATTACAATTGATTCAAAAAAAAACACAAGTCTAAAATGACATTGTTTCTAGAATAGAACAAGATCATAAATAGGAGTAAGAAGGTCCGCTGAAATGACAAGCATCTACCTCACAAACCTCCACAAGAAGCCTTAGAAAAGAAGAGAATGACAAGTACCACAAAAATCAAGGCTCGTAACCTACAAAAATTTGTAGAAGCAAGGGGTGAGTACCAAACGACACGATACTCAGCAAATAAACCTCTAAACACAAGCTAAGGGAATAGAATACGAGTACTCCTTACACCCCAACTGAACCTTCACAATTACAATCTGTATAAAACCAGCCCAACATAACAGTTCACAATTTACAAGCACATATCTCAACAACAACATTCTAACAATCATATATTATCAACAACAAGCTCAATATTCATCAATTACAACCTCCACAAGTATATCCTGCTTAAAATCAGCCCAACATAACAGTTCACAGTTTACAAAGCACATAGCTCAACACAACACTCTAACAATTGCATATCCTCAACAAAAACAACAGTTTCATATCCTCAACAACAACACTCTAACAATTGCATATATTCAACAACAAGCTCAATATTCATCAGTCACAAGTTCTACAGAAAGGCACTCGCAAGATCAGCAACACATAATATCAAGTTCACCAATAATAAAGAAGTGCAATGCAATGAAATGCAATGTCAAGTATAGTGATGCATGTCTGGCCTAATGATACACACTCGTTGTCTCTCAATTCGGGACTCATGGGGGACATATCTGTCCATCCATCCATCGCGGCGTACGAAACGATCCTCGATAATAGTAACCATCGCAGCGCGCGATACATTCCTCGAAATATAGTATCCATCACGGCGCGCGATATGTCCCTCGAAATGATACATCCTCAATTCACATAACATTTGTCACAACCATGTCTCAAAATAATGCAAATGACATGTTCACACAAATAATGAGGAGATGACCATTTTCATAACACTGCACAATTCACAATAACACAATCATGATACAATATCAACAATGATTCAACAAGCCTTTCAAACCATTCTCATCATTTTACCAACAACCCATGACGTTTTACTTCACACTCTAAATTAAAACGCTGAGGGAAACCCTTTCATAGATCCTTTAACAATCAAAAGTAACAAACTTTATGGTCAAAAACATGCATAAGTTCTTTCACATGCTCTGATACCAAGTTTGATACGACCCAAAATGATTCGTGAGTGGCACCCACGCTTAACCTCCTAAGTGGGAGAACCAAGGAATCCAAACCCTAACATATATCAATAATTAAACTACGAATAACAACAATAATGCGTAAGCTCAAAACTTATTAAAGTAACCAATCAAATAAACCTCTAAAGTCTAACACTTATTATCCCCAAAATCTGAAAGTCATCACATCAGGGATATCTAATCTTCAAATACTAAGTGTAAGAGTATTAAAGGCACCAAAATATATTAATAAAATAGTTTATGTCCGAAAACTAAGGACATCATGTCATGACCAAGAGAATCCAACACGAGCCGGAATGAATAGCTCACCTTGGAATCTGATGTGCTGGAGACTGGCTAGAGTTGAGAGCGAGTCGAAGTCACTGATACACTCGCTGCACTCCACAAAAGAAAACAAAGAAAAATACAAGTAGGGCTCAGTACAGGGCAACATGTACTGAGTAGATATCATCGGCCAACCCAAAATAGAAATTAATATGTAATGAATAATAGTATAAAATCAACTATGACACTTAGCAGGTGGCAAGTAACAAACACATGAACTAGTGTCAATAGCACGAAAGTAAGTACGTAATCAGTCAACAATATCAAGACCACACAAAAGAACTCATGCCTCCAAACCAAACTAATTTGGGAATTGAGTTCTTTGAGATTGAGTACATTAAGTTAATTCAATATCTTTTTCCTTTAATGTTACCATGTCGGAACGTAACACTCCAATACAATTATACCGTATCGAAACGTGACACTCCGATCCAATAATTGTAACACCCCGTATCCGAAAAGGACCAAAAATACAGATTTTGAGAAGTTGCAGGTGCAACCCACGGTTGCCATCCACGGACCGTAGGTCAGACCACGGCCCGTGTTGGTGGTCTGTGGTTCACTACTGCAAACCCTCCCTAAAACCAGCTCAGAAAAGTAGGCTAAGTCCCGACTCACGGACAGACCCACGGTCCGTAGATCAGACCACGGTTTGTGGTCTATGTCCGTGGTTCGAGACCTCCTTTACCCAACCTCTGACACAAACTACGATTGACAAGCACGGATGGTCATTCGATCCACGGTCTGTAGGTCTGACCGCAGATGAGGGTCAACAGCCAATTAGCTGAAAATTGTTAATGGGTCAACTTCAGATGGTCATAACTTTTATCACAAAAGGAATTATGTGTCCCATGACCTGTGATATGATAGATAATTGAATCCTCTTTCCAATGTCACCGAGTTTGATAAAATCCGACCTCCGAATAAAAAGTTATACTCGTTTTAGTGAAGCCTTGTTGGGCAGACTCGACCGACGACTCCAATCGACGGACCGTCGATTGACCTACGGCCCGTCAGTCCAATCCGTCGGTCACTCCAACAGCAATTAAGTCAGGGGTCTTTTGGTTTTTTCCTATTACGTTGGAACCCTAAGATACGTCGTTTAGACCCTAAATCATGAGGTTTTAGTCGGTTTAAGCTTAGAAACATAACTAGAACTTACCTTAGTCAAAATCATTAATCAAAACTTAGAAAATTAGAATTAAGAAAGGAGAAAAACGTCAAGAACCCTAGATCAAGAACGCAGCAATGTTCCATCAGTTCCAGCTAAAGAATCGAAAGATTTCTCCGTGGAATTCGTCACCAGGTATGTGGGATTTCACTAATGGGTTCCTTTCACCCATTAGGTCCCTAGAATTCAGTCAGATTCTTGATTCCATTATTATGAATAGACCTAGGGTTTCTAGAATTTCTACAGATCATCATGAATTAGTTATTTAAATGTTCCAAATCAGATTATCATGTTATTTCTCAGTTTATTGCATGAATTTCAGAACCCTAGCTATGTATTTCTTTAGTTCTTGAATTACACATGCTAGGTCAGATATTTCAGTATTCAGTTATACATGCCTCAGTTATTAATGCATCATTATCAGATTAATCGTTGCATTCTCAGTTTGCATGTTCAGTTTTGAGCTATCCAGTATTTTACAGAAATTCAGTCATAACTAGTTAACCACTTAATTCATTGGGAGTAGCATAATACCGAGTTGGACTAGGGTTCAGCATACCCATATAGTCCTAGAACTACGAGCCACGTAGGTGTAAGTCCCATCTGTGGGCAACATCAGTTTAGTGATCACGCCAGTATGCCTCTATACCTCTGGCAGGGTATATTGGGTCCTTTCGATGGGGCATATACATCGGACTCCACATTTACCTCATGTGGTTTTATGTCGGTTATTAGTAGCTCCCACAGTTCAGTCAGACTCTATTGCATTGACTATATTTCAATATAGTCAGTATTCAGTCTCAACATATTATAAATTTGGTCATTGCATCAGTTAGCTCAGTATTCAGTATCTATATCATGTTCAAATTATATTCATTGCTTTATTGCTTTGTTCAGTTATATGTTATTTCATCTTTACTCTATCCTTCATGCTCAGTACCTTTCAAGTACTGACGCATACGTGCGCTACATCTTCTCGTGATGTAGGTTCAGGTTCTCAGCATCTAGATCACGCTTAGATCGATTCCCGATCTTCAGTTCAGCAGCATCAGTGGTGACTCCTCATTCTTCGAGGACTAGTGACATGTTTATCTTTATTGCTTTTAATCTTTAGTTTCAGTTTTGCTAGACCTAGTTGGGGCATGTCCCAACATTTCTAGTCAGTTTAGAGGCTTATTTCAGACATAGATAGATTCAGCTTAGTATTGAGTTACTATTTTCCTTGTATTAAACTCATCAGTTTTCATTTATCTCAGTTATAGTATATGGGTATTCCCCATCTTTCCATCTTATTTATGATTTAGCTTCCGCATAGTTTCTATTATTCAAATTATATTTAGTATGCTCATGATCATGCCAGCAGGGTTAGCTTGGGAGCACTTGTGGTCCTAGGTCCCGTGTCCGCGTCTCGGGGGTAGCTCGGGGCATGACAATAATACCGTGTTGGAACGTGACACTCCGATCCAATTATACCGTGTCGGAACGTGACACTCCGATCCAATTATACCGTGTCGGAACGTGACACTCCGATCCAATAATATCATTAATTTATTTCGTCAAGCCTTCTTTATTCAAGGCATCACTTCGATAGAGAGGGTTTCAAATTATAAATTTCATGGTCTCAGGATTTTAGACCAATCACAAACCATACAACCAAACCACACAATCAAGTACATAGAGAACTTCACAATATCACTCAATACATATCAGTCACTATTAAGAGTCTAACTATCGAAATAGAATAAACCATAACCTACCTCCACCGAAGAACTAACGTTAGGCAAGCTACTTCTCCAATGCCTTCCCCTTCCTTAACGCCTCCGAACGTTTCCAATCTATCAAGTATGCATAATTTGTAAGCTCATAAGTCTATAGACACCCATGTTACTATATGTCTAGCCTAGACCCAAAAATTCACCCGATTCCATAATCAATTTTCCTATAGTTTAACCCTAAGGGTAAGTCTTAATTCCTCCAATTAGCATAACTTTAATGGTATTCAACTAATACAATACACCTAATATTTAATTGCCTATCTCCATATATTAAAACATAATTTATAATGAGTTACTAAAATTATGTGTGGTATCCAGTACCCTCACTTTCTTGCAACTTTATTCATTCTATATACTATATAACTGTAATGAATTAGTCCAAATCATTAATTGACCATTAAGAGGTATTAGCCAAGAACTCCAACTCACGTGAATACCTCACAACATTTCCACCCAATTTTAATAACATCAATAATAGTAGGAACAACCAACCTAAATTAGCGATACTAATCACTGAGAAATCAGCACTTATGAGCAAAACTTGCTATGCCTTTGATATAATTCAATTACTCAATTAATATCTCCTAATAATTACTTTATGATTACCACATAATTATTGTAATGATTGCCTGGCAATTATCCATTTAGTTTTGTCCCCAAATTAACATATAATCTTAATTTATACAATATTTCCTATCCAATACTCACTATAAGGAATACATTAATTCGTGTTTGCTTGCCAGGAAATTGTTTCACACGAGAATTGAAACCTACTGCCAATGACTTGATGCACTTAACCATCGTAACAACCCAATACACCCTTAGCGATTTCACTGTTACAAAAGTAATACATTCCTCCAAAAATCTTCACGGTAACAATTAATAAGAAACTTACCAATACGAGAACACACGGTTGATCCTTGTAGTCGCCGCACAAATAAGCCCTCTTCTCAATTTGTTTTTACGGTCAAGCATCTAATTTGTCTTCTTTATTTCAACATATTATTTACTAACCTAATTTTTATATGTAACTAATTATAAAAATGGACCACTACTAATTTTAATGTTATCTTCTTTAATCACCAACTAAATTAGTTAATAAAACTACCCCACTAAATTCATAATTGTAGTTATGAATAGTCCAAAATACCCATTTAAAATCTATCGGAAAGTATTTTATGAAAATAAAATGTTCTAGCACTCAAAATGATCAAATGGGTCGTTACACCTAATTTGTCCTTTCTTGAATTTGGGGGAATTTGAAGGGGATGAACTTGGAGGGAATTTAGGGATTTAGGGGAATCATTTAGAATGTGTAGGTTTAGGGCTTAAAAGACTTATATAGGGCTTAGGATCAGAACCAAAATGATCTCGTTTAGGCATTAATCATTTATGGAAAAGACCTAAAAGACCCTTAAAATAATTTCGACCCCTTTCTACAGTTTGGACCCTATAGACCGTACTGGTTAACCGTAGAAAAGTTCAGAAACTTAAAAATTAGACCTTCTTTTGACGGAACCTGTCTACGACTTGTAGGTATTCATACGGTCCGTAGATACCAACCATAGAAACCAACTTAACCCTCAAAATTTCACTAAGTTTAGAACTCACCTACGGATCTATCTACGACTCGTATAATGGTTGACAGGTCGTTCTGCTCAACTGTCGAGTGAAGTATTGAAATTTGATTTTTCAAAAACTCTGTCATGGTTCTACGGTTCCCTTCCTACGATCCGTAGGACTTTCTACGATCCATAGGACTTCCTACGCTCCATAGGTTGGACGAATAAAATCAGTCTCAAATAATTTTATATCCTTTTTCTTTTGACTTTTCAATTTTCAAGGTGTTACAACCATAAAATATGATTTTCCTAGAGACATAATTAATAAAAAAAATTCATTAAGGAAAATTTTGAATTCTGGATAATTAGATGAATAAAGATTAATTAGTTGATTTAGAGATAATACATAATTTTCCCTCCAATTGCAATACTTTTTTTAAAGAGACGACACTCTAATTTTAGAGGGTCCTAATATTCCCTTGAAAAATTTTAAAATAGTATAAATTCAGCATTTCTCAAATAACTTCAGTTACTAGTAATAGGAGGAAATCATGCACCATACAATGTTCGCCACATGTCAAATTCATTTAATTTTACATCTTATTTATGTTATTGAACTTTTTTTTCAATTTCTTCTCTCTCCTCTTATATTCCTCTTTCCATACGAGCTTTTGATCAAACACATCCCTAAAGTATATCTGAAATATAAGATACATCCTTCAACTATTCTCCTCACCAAAAAACATCCTTGAAGTACTAAAATATTGACAACTTACGTCTTTTGATTAAAATCTGTCAATAATTTAACGGCTCACATAAGAATCAAGTTACGACTCCACCAAAGCTCCTCCTCTAGATCAATATCAATGAAAAAGCTTCCAAATGGACTCTATAGATAGAAACACAATTTAACTGATATATTTGAGCTTAATCAAAATATTTTTTAAAAGAATAGAATAAAATTGGTGGTAGGGGAAGGAGATTATAAGGTGGGGAATCCTACCCTTATTAACTAGATAAAAATTTATGCACCTAACTAATTGAGCTATTAAAATTCTCCTTATCAAAACACCTCACGAAGCATGTACCATAATTTTATTTATTTATTTGAAATTAACAAGAGCTATTTTAAGCAAGAGTGAAAGTGTGAGGAATATGATGTTCCTTATTTTAGTAGAAAGTACTTAGACGAAGATTCAATCGAAATTAATCGCGGAGGGGGGGGGCGTGTTGGGGCAAAAGGTAATACTCTCACCTTATCTTATTTTATAAATTTCATCTAATTTTATTTCTATTAAGTTTACTCAGATTTCTTTATTGTGAAGTTTCGTATATCATTGTCATGGTTTCAAGTAATGATGTATTTTCCTCTTAATGGTCTTAGGGGTCGTTTGGTTGGGAACAAGTTATTCCAGGATTAATTATCCTTGGATAACTTATCCCACCATTTATATGGGATAACTTATCTCAATCACTATGGTATAAATGGTGGGATAAGCTATCCCAAACATGGAAACCAAACAAGACACTAAATTTTTATCTCAGGATTATCTTTTTATCCCAGGACTATTTGTATTATCCCTCACATCAAACGACCCCTTAGTTTGTTGTGAAGCTTCGTATTTCTTTGTGGTGGTATTGATTATTTATTAAAGTCTACTCTGTTGGATGGTATGATTCAATTTCTCTGTCTATGTTCGATCTTGCTATTAAAGTAATGCTTTAGACGAAATGATAAATTGAGGGCTTGATGTTTCGTCTTTCTTGCTTACTTGTTATAGTATGGTGTTAACTTTGATAGGTGTATAGTAAATTATAATGTCTTAGCATGTGTCTCACCTTAATTTAATGATAATACAAGATTACTCCTTATAAAAAATGTGATTCTTTCTCATTGAATGTTCACCTTAAATAAATGCTTGAATATTGTTCCACTGAAAATTGTAGTTATCTCATATGATGTTTGCTTTCATTAAAGTT
This sequence comes from Solanum lignicaule, assembly GCA_029582545.1. Lineage (NCBI taxonomy): Eukaryota > Viridiplantae > Streptophyta > Magnoliopsida > Solanales > Solanaceae > Solanum > Solanum lignicaule. Next base: position 3,276 of record JAJOOF010007179.1, on the reverse strand, counting down.
TAATCGATGTTTTGACCGATTGATTAAGTCTATTCGAATGTCTGTAAATTGTGATCTTAGATACCTTGTTTATTTGATCAAGGGCGATTTTTAAGTGTTTGGAATGAAAATTTTTGTGAAATGTTTGGCTCTGCCAATTACATGACATTTTGGTTCTCTAAAATTAGTCATAATTGATCTTGTTTGGTTGCTCATTAAGTTTAAATTCCAAAATTTCTTAAGTACATAATTTTATTTTATTTTTTGGTATAGTAACAATTTATCATTGATTTACTACTTTTATCTAATCACTTTAGCATGATATGCGTCGTGCTAATTATTATCTCTTTTCTCGCATGGAACCTTAGTGTGAGTCTATTGGAATCCACTTCGTCTCTTGCATTTCGAGTTGGGGGTCAAACCCAACAAAAAAAAAATTCCTCTGAGTCAGCCTTGTGATCCAAGCCAAGCCAATGGGATGCTAATATGTAGATGGTATACGCTATTATACAAACCAAGGAAGTTGATATACAGGAAAATGAGGTGGTATACAACCAATATATGGATAATGTATACATGTGATACACTGTATACAGAGCTAAAATATGGGCTGCAAAGGGCCCAAATGATGCAAACCTCATTAGAATTTAGTACAAGTGGAAAAGTGGGCCTATTAGCCCAGCAGTCTGAATTTGGGCAAAAGCCCAATTCTATTCTTTCCTCTATTTTGTTTGTTACTTAATTGTAATTTGTTTCGATTCTAACTTAGTTCTTACATTAACTTAATTAAATTTCTTAAGATGAACTATTTTTTGTTATTATGATTTATTCCATTTAAATAATTTAGTTTGTCTTTCTTTACTTAGTCATTTTTTATATAGTTTACTTTCTTTCTAAATATTTCAAGTATTTCAAGTTAATTTCTTTTCAAATGATTCTAAATGTCTTTATATTAAAGTAATTTTTTCAAAAGTTAGTCAATAAATTTTTAAATTGTCAAATAACCGCATATTAGGGGTCACTTTCAGTGCTAACACCTTCTTAGGGATGGCTAACGGGGCAGGGCGAGCTAAAATAAAAGCTAATATAATTTCAATAATATATAGATAAATAGTGGATGTTTTTATTTAGGATAGTATTGAAATTCAAATTCAGTTCATTTGTGTTTATAACATAACTAAGGAGATCTTCTAAATAGTATTTTTTTTTTCAATCATATACATCTTTATTCTTGTTGCACCGTAACAAAATTGTACTTCTACAATTTTAGAGAAAACACGTTAACACTTAGAAATTAAGCTTCATATCATTATTTTTTTTATTTGTGAGTATACATATTTTTTTATCTGACATTTTTGTTTGTAAATATCCATATTTCCTAAAATTATTCTATACTTATGTGGAGCGGGTTTGAGTGAGGCGAGTCTATGCAGGGTGGGGCGGGTAGAAAATAATAAATTGTGCTATGTGGGGCGGGGTGGAAATGGTTAGAAATCTTTGCAGGTTTTCCACGCAACCACTTCTCCCCACCCCGCCCTGTTTTCCATCCCTACACCTTCTCAAAGTTTTAAAATAAGTCACGACTCTTTCAAAAAATAAAATTCCTAAAAAGTTGAAATCAATTTTAAAAAATCTTTCTCATTATAAAACTAATAAACTATAACCCTCAATCATCATAGCGAAAATCAAATTATCATCAAATTCAAATTTAAAAATCAAAATCACTACACTAATGATGAAATTGGAACCCCATCAAAATGGAGTTTTATAGTTCTTCTTAACCAAATGAAACAAATGCTGAAAGAAATTTAAAAAAATACTTATTTCATGCTCTATCAGAGAGTGAAGTACACTCTCTATGGCATGTCGGCTCATAAGGGGTAATAGATTCATTCTAAATTTCAATAAGGTGGTGTTAAGACCTTTACAAAGTTATATTATCTTTCTAAAAACAAGTGTTATAGTTGGGAAGGGTAATTATGTATTATATAGTTGGTTTATTATTTACTTGGGAGACGAGGTAAATATTCAATTATTAGATATATGAACCACATTAAAGTGAAAAGTATTTGAATCCTATAGCTAAACGCCTACTTAAACTCTAATTGATGAACAAGAAAGCTGGTTGACCGCTTTCTAGATAGGATAGGAAAGAGTTTTATTAAAATTAAGACATGAAAAAATCCTTTCTTTCATGATGAACTGTTAGCACCAATTTTACATTTTGTCTCTATGGACCGAGAAGAAAAAGGGAGTGAGTGGGAAGAGGAATGAATAAAGATGAAAGGATCGAGGAGATAATTATGTATTGTATCGTTGATTTATTATTTACTTGGGAGACAAGGTAAAAAATCAATTATTAGATATATGAACCACATTAAAGTGAAAAATATTTGAATCCTATAGCTAAACACCTACTTAAACCCCAATCGATGAACAAGAAAACTGCTCAAGCACTTTCTAGATAGGATAGGAAAGAGTTTTATTAAAATTAAGACATATGAAAAAGTCCTTTCTTCCATGATGAATCATTAACACCAGAATTTACATTTTATCTTTATGGACCGAGAAGAAAAAGAGAGTGAGTGGGAAGAGGAATGAATAAAGATGAAAGGAGAGAGAGAGGAGATTTGAAATTAAAGTGAGAAATGATTAAAAGAAGGAGTAGAAAATAGCATGGGACTTTTAGTGACAATGACAATTGATTCTTTGAGGGAATATATGATAAAGGAATGGGTGATGATGATGTGTTCCCAATCTTTCATTGTGATTGACTGTGTCTTTAGCTACACACTTAGGGGTCGTTTGGTAGGGAGTATTAGGAGAAATAATCCAAGTATTACGTGTGGTATTATTTAGTACTATGTTTGGTAGGAATTTTGGGTCTATGTATAATCAATCCATGGATTAGTTATACACCCTACATGGTATTATAGGGTGTAAAACTAATTCCTTCCATTTGGTGGTATTAGTTCTAATACCATGGGACTAATCTAGGTAAAGACAAAAATACCCCCTCAAATCCTTTTAATCATTTTGTTTATTTTCTTGATTTTATGTTTTATATTTATACTAATAAATTTATTTAAATAAATTAGCTTACAAATTTTATTATTTAGATATAATTTTTTGTTTCTAAAATGTGAGTTATTTAATCTATTTATTATTAATATAAAATATTATAATCCGACTAATATGGTAATGTTGATGTATGAATTTAAGAACAATTCATAAGTCAAATATTGCCTCTTAACGGAAGTCCATTAAACATTACACAAGTAGTCTAAAACAAGAGCA
>JAJOOF010007178.1:0-40769 GCA_029582545.1 Solanum lignicaule | reverse complement strand
ATCACAATCATACATAATCCTTCATGAAATTGACCCTTAAGGCTATGAATCAACATCAACCCATAAATCTAAGATACTATAATAGATAAGGAAATTGACATGATTCAATAACTAATCCAATAAGAACATCAACAATTCAACAAACTTTCATAATCAACCAATTCCCAATCTCAATTCACCACTTAAGAATTTGGGGGAAAACATGGGTTCTAGGAAGAAATCATCTTAATTCATCTTTAAAAGCACGATTCATTCATAATTCAATGCAATAAAGCCTTTGAAAATCGTTTGGAATCGAACCCATGCCAAGATTGAAAACTAGGGTTTTTGGGGAAACATTGGGGATTTGAAATCAACTTTGAAATTGGCTCCTTGAAAGAAACTAAGTAAGGATGAATACTACCATACCTTGCTTGTGAATCCCCAAGAAATTTGAGGAAGAAACACCTTGAATCCACAAACCCTAGCTCCCACTTCTTCTTCTTCTTCTTTGGGTAATTTCTAGAGAGAGAAATATTGAGAGGAAGAACTCTTTTGATTTGATTTGGGTTTTCTTAAAAAGTGACTTAATTCAATGGATTTCAAGTCTAAAAAGGTTATATACATACTAGGAAAGGAATAAAATAATATGGACTCAACTTTGGAAAAGAACTAAGGACCCTTAAAGTTTTAACTTAAAATTGTACACCTTACCTGACTTACCTCGCCCTTTGAACCTCGTGGCTCACCAAGGGCACTAGGCGACTCACCAAGTGGACCCTTGGCTCGCCCAATTTTTCAGTGTGCTCCCTAAATGGGCAGCTCCTTAGGCGATGTTGTGGACCAATGGGCAATTCGCTAACCTGGTAGGCAAGCCCCGACCTAGCTCGCCTAAATTTCCAGCAACTAGGTCATGGGGACAGCCCACTAGGCGATCCCAATGGCACAAGGGTGACTCGCCAAGCCCTTTGGGCGATCAAGCAGTCCCATCACCAACTAGGTCCATCAAAGAACAAGGTCTCCTTCACTCTATCTTTCTAGCTTAGGCCCTTGCTTGAACCCTGCAATTTCACGTGTGAATTCCTAAATCTTTGGGTATCATGTTTTTACATAAAAATCTATATTTACCCTTAGCCCTCGAGATTGACTTTTTGGATTGTTTCAAACCCAATTTTCAAAATTAGCATTATGGGTGTCGTTGTTCATGTTTTTTTAGTTTGTGTGGATTCTGTGACTCGACATGAAGGGAAGGCTAAAGTCCTGAGTTGATTTCACACTCTTCTAAGGTAGGTGGACCCCTTTGTCACTTCGTTAATTGAATTGAACCTTGTATGTTTTGTTATGTGATTGAGAGTAATGGAAATTGATAAAGGGTTTCGTAATTCTTGTTCATTGTTAAATGTTGATTGAATTCTAGTCATGATATTGTGGGGTAAAAATAAATTTGTTGATATATATGATAATTTATAGTGTGCCATGAATGGTTTGAAAGGTTATATTGTCTCACTTTTGATGATGTGTTATGATTGTGTGAGTGTGGATTGGGTATTTATATGGAATTTATCATCTTCTCATTATTCAAGTGTACATGCTTATTTGCATTGTCTCTGAAACACTATAATGAGATTTGGATTGTTATTTATGCTAAAGGAAAATGGTTCAAACAACAATTGATACTTATTGCGAAGGGAAATGGTTTCGACGAAAGTGTTATGCTGAAGGGAAATGGTTCTAGCGAATGAGTTATGCCAAAGGAACATGGTTTTGGTGAATGCATGAACCTTGTGAGTCCCCCATGATTCCTGGCCTGATATTCAATGGGTGTGTATCTTTAAGACATGCATGCATCACTATATAGGACATTACACTACATTGCATTGCACTTCATCCTTCTTCCTTGATATTCATGAGTGGATTGTTATCATGATCTTGTGGTTACTTGAATATGAAAGACCGTCATGATATTATGTAAGTGTTAAGGTGCAAGTTGTGATGTCTTAAATGTGCTATATTATTCTATGAAATGTGAATTGTTAGATTGAGTTGGTTTGATTTCTATTCATGTTGTAGTATATGGGGGTTTGGATGTTGTGTTGGAGTACTTGTGTTCAGTATTGCTTTACATAGGGTTAGTTAGGGATGTTTGTTGAGCACCTTTGTTGTTTGGTATTCACTCCCTTGCTTTCTACAGTTGTGTAGGTTGCGACGATTGTCTTGATTGTTCACTCTCGTCTTTGTCTAAGGCTTGCTTTTGAAGTTTGTGAGGTAGTTGCTTGTCTTCTCGGCAGACATTACTTACTCTCTTATTATGTCCTTGTTCTATTCGAGAGAGGAAAACATTCGTACTTGAATTTATTATAATACGTAGAAGCCTGTACGCATAACATCAAATTATGGGGATATTGAGTTATGATATGATTCTACATGTTTATGTTTTGATTAGATCTAAAATTTCGTTCTTACTTCCACACTTACCTTATTGAGGCTTTTTTAGGCTGACCTATCTTGATGGGATAAGACAAGTATCATCATGCCCGATTTTTGGATCGTGAAACAAACCCTTAACCGAGCAAGGCAAGACAGGGCAGGACATAATAAGATTAATGTTGTTAAATATTTATACTATAGCTCAGGTGGTGGGTATTTAAAAAGACCGTAACATGATGGACAATTTAGAAGCCTCAATTCCATTTGCATGATGAATATATATTCTAACATGACTCAAATAGTAAAAGCTACGTATAAATTAATCTATTAAAAAAAGTTAGTTTCCTAACAGTTAATAAAAAAAATAGTAGAATTTTCGTTGTTAGAAGTTAGAAGTAATGGGTTTTACAGAATTGTACGTTTCAGATGGTTATGTTTTCCTATTTTTCTTAAAGATAGGAAATATATTAAAGTTCAACTATTATTATTATTTTAAAGAAATAACAATAAGCAGCATCCTTACTGTCAACATGTGTGTTCGCGGACTTTCAGAATATTTTCAAAATTTACTCAAACTATTAAGAGTTATGTACACTCAGTCATTAACGGTTGGGAAGCGGCCCTGTCCAGTAGATGTTTTGTCCATAGCATTAGATGCTTTACACGTGTCCCATTAATATTTCAGTGGATTAATTTATTTTATTCTTTAACTAGGGTTAAAAAAATTTCTTTTTTTTTTATCCCTCTCCACAAGGAAAAAAAAACCTTTCTTTTTCTTTTTCCTCCATTTCATCTTAATAAAACTATCACCTTAATATTTGAAAAGCAAAAAATATCTCTTAATAGTGTTTAAGGAGGAAGACACGGTACATCGAAATAATTTCACAAAATATTGGAAATAATATTTCATCTATTTTTATTATTTTTTTATAAGACTTTGTCATGATTTTTTCTTTCGTGAAACTAGATAATTAAATTTGGCTGAAATTAAAAAAAAATTTAGGATTTGTATATTGTCTTTCTACTCATTGAGAGATCAACAAAAATATTGTGTGCTTTTCTTCAATGTTGAAGAAGGTTGAGATTTTAAATATTTATGTGTTGCGTAGTTGCCCCTCTTTTTTACAAAGTGAATTTAAAAAAATATATATATAATCCGTTTATTGGTTTTGCTTTTTTATTTTTATATTAAAAACTTTTATTTTGAATTAAAAATCATACTACAAATAGAGAAGAGGATATAAATAAAAAATTTCGAAAATAAAAAGAACAGAGGGACGATGTATTACTATTTGGCTATGAAAATATAAATATTCAAAAAGAGGTGAATGACTATTGTAAAAACAATTAATCCTGATTAAAGGATAATTAAATCAATTCATTGAAATATTTATAGGACATGTATAAAGAATCTAATGCTCCATTGGTTGAAATAGACAGAACCTCTATTGGATAGGAGCCGCTTCCTAATAGTTGTGCTATTGTCCCCATTTACAGAAAAATCAAATGACTTTTTATAATTTCACTTGTATACCATTTGTAGTAGTATTACTATTTTTGGCCGTTGCCTTTTTCTAATATGAATTTAACAATATGCTATATAGCTATCTTCATAGAGAGCCTTTCATTCAGTACTTCATAATTTGGCATCTCCATGACTTCAAAATTGAGGCTACAAACTTGCACGTGAAATTAATGTTATATTATAATTTATTGTTCTTTTATTTTTAAACAATATTATTTTTTAATATTTATTACCATTTTTTTTACATATTCACTACATATCAAAGGGAAAAGGATATGATATACTCTTTAATTTTGCGATTTAGAATTAATATATCTTTTGTTACAAAAGTGCTTATATATCCCTATTATTACACAATTAACAAAGTAATATAAATTTAATTGACTAAAAAGATATAAAATATAATTAATCAAATAAATTTAATAATCAATTCTATTAAATATATATAACAAAATTATTTAAAAAATTATAATAAAAAATTTTGCATTTTAAATATCTCCGAAATTATCCCTTAAATTAAATTAATGGATATCCATATGTGTTACAATTGATAAATATGTTACTTCTTTGAATCTTTCAGTATTCCTTTTATTTTGATGTTTTCTTCTTCTTTTAAATTAGTATCGTAAGGTCTGGTCTGGTCTTCGCATGAAAATAATTAGGCTTAAACATTGATATATTTAGGGTGTATTTGGTATGAGAAAACTATTTTTTATAGTAAAGTAAGTGAATTTCTTATTTTATTTTATTTTTGTGTTTGGTACATAAGCAAAAATTATTATTTTAAAAATATTTGTATATAATCTAGACAAATACTATCAGAAGTAAAAAGGGAGTAGACTGGTAGGGACATGGGAATGTGAGCTATGGAGGTGGGGTGAAGATGAGAGGTGTCACAATTCAACCCGTCATGAGAGGCACCTAATTAAACTAAGCTCCAATGGGAGAACCAATTAACTACTACCACACAGTCTGTGAAACAAACAAAAGTAAAAGGTTTCCAACAATTTAAAACACAAGCCTTCATGCATAATCCAAAACCAAAGTTAGAAAACAATTGTGGAATACCCCATCCCATAAAATCTGAAAGTCTTGTGCCAAAGTATATATTCTTAGTTTAGAATGTGGGGATGCAATCCAAAAACAAAAGAGTCTAGCTCCAAAAAAAAGATAGAATAGAGGAGTCCATAGCATCCCGAAAGAACAACTCACCCTTGAATTTAGGAAACACTGGAGTCACAACTAAGGTCACCCGAAGTTGCCATCAGAATATGCCATATACTCAACAAAACAAGAGCTAGTGCAGTATCAATACACAAAATTCACAGTGTACAAATAGTATCACCGACCAACTCATGTTATGCCAACTATGAACAGGTAACCACAACTTACTAAAAAAGATAACACATGCAACAACAGTGTAACAAGCCAACCCGATTCACTCAAGGAACCCACATAGACATATAGTTAATGTAATAGGCGTGATACCCGATCCAACCGTTAGTATGTACTAGTGTGGTACCTGAGCCAACCTTAAATGGATATCTCGTATCAGGTGTGGTGCCAATATCAACCGTTAGTATGTATTAGTCATGGTACCCGAGCCAATTATCAATCATACATCACAATCACATCCACAATCACACTGAATACAAATCACACTTGTACACCAAATAAAAACATCCACTGCGATTGATAACAATAAAACATGTCCACTTATATTCCTCTCATTTCCCTAGTCATATGTTCTACAAGTAATACTAATGCAGTAGTTAACAAGCACATATAACATAAACGAAAATCAAACAATGTAACTATTACTTACCACGAATCAAGTCTAGATTGCTCTATGGAACCTAATTTTTCTCCATACCTAGCATGCTCTTGATCTACAATTAATCAACATAACACATAATCAGATCTAAATGACCTAAATACATTTGGATTATGTCCTAATTCCACGCCAAAAATAATAATTAGTGATTTAGTTTGATAGTGAAAAAAAAATCAATCATAATTGATTTAATTTTGTTTTAACTAAAGAAAATCAAATCACATCACTAATCTGAGATTTTATATATATATACACTTTAAGAAAAAATTATACATAAAAATATTTGTTGTGATATAATTTATAAATATTTCTCTAACTTTTTTCATAGTTCTACTTTAAGAAAAATTTATACATAAAAATATTTGTTGTGATATAATTTATAAATATTTCTCTAACTTTTTTCATTGTTCTACTTTAAGAAAAATTTATACATAAAAATATTTGTTGTGATATAATTTATAAATATTTCTCTAACTTTTTTCATAGTTCTATCTTTTAAAATAATAGGTAGTTTAGTGGGCAATCCTACTAATTCAAAGAATTAAAATATAATGGTCCTCTTGTGACTTTAGGCCATTGAAATCCGAAAGCTTAGCTTTTAGTTTGAGACCATATGCAACACATGGCATGTTGACGATGACATGTTTCCATATATATATATATATATATATATAATTACTAATTTCCTAACTTAGTTAATAATATATATATCTATCTTCTATATTACCTTAAAAGCATGAACTCCTAACTTGAATGTTAAATTAATATAATATCCCTAACTTAGGGTTGTGACTTTGTCGATGAGCTGTGACTTTTCCGATAAGTTGAGACTTATTCCAAAGGGTTGTGATTTTTCGATTAGTTGTGACTTTCCAAATAGTTGTGACTTTTTCAGTAAGTTGTGACTTTTTTCAAAGGGTTATGATTTTTCGATGAGTTGTGACTTTCCAAATAGTTGTGACTTTTCCAAAGGGTTGTTACTTCTTGGAAAGGTCATGACTTTTTAGATAAGACACAAAAAACACTTCTTCATACCACCATTTGTTGACTATAAATAGAGGGGCTTCCTCTCATTTTTCAACCACAATTTTTTTAATCTTCTACTCTTCTTCTTCTTGCATTTTAATTTTTTGTGTTTTATTATCATTGAGTGAATTCGAAGATTAGCGAAATATGATGTACCACTATTCAGATGAAGTAAATCGTTCCATCCTAAGAGGTTATATTCCATAACCTCGAGTACTTGAGGAAAATAATTTTAATGATATAATAATATTATTTTTTCAATATGTAATGTTCCAATATATGAAGTTAACATGATGTTGTCTAAATTCATTTGTTTTTATTAACAGTTTTTCTTGTGATGTAGATATATGCTTCTGAATATCTTTTTCTAAAATTTAGAGAATTTTCACGATTTGTTTTTTATGCTCAAGACAAAAGAATGACTTTATTTATCAATGCTACTTATGTGATTTATATTTTTAGGAAGTTTGGTTCAAAATAGTTATTACTATATAAACATTGCCCTTTTATTTTACTTATTTACTATTTCTTAATATTTTAGTAGTTTAGACGAAGAAAAGTTCATATGACTTGTAATAATACCAATTGATGTTTGTGCTTGTTTAATTTTTATTATTTATTTAATATCTAATTTTTGTGAGATAAATATTCTCATTAATGAAAATATATATTTATATTTGGGCAGGTATTTGTATTTAAATTAAAGTATTATATATGTCACAAATGTATTATCAAGTTAACAAGATCTTCTAACTTCAAAAATATATTATTTTAAAATGTTCCGAGTTATTTTTTTTAAAAAAAAACTCACAACAAATGTAAAAATATGTGAATATACATGAATCATTTAAAATTTATCATTTACAAAATAATTTTTATATTCAGTTATATGGAATAAACATTTACATTTGGTCCCTACTCCAAATTAAAATCTAATAACTATAAAAAATAGTAACATTAATTAGAAGTCCTATTTATTTATGTAAGTATAAAGTTTATTACAAATTCAGCTACTGCACATTAATTCTTTAGTTATAACATTATAAATTCTCTTAGTTATTACTAATTACTGCAAACCTATTCAAACTCTTTTACATTCTTAGTTATAATATTATGAATTATGAGAATTAGTTATAATATTATGAATTCCATTGTTATTACATTAATTATTTTTATCTTTCATCTTTCCTTATATTAAATTTTGATCAATAATTTTTCATATTATTATACCTCCCCTATATCTGTGATAACACAGTTTTGTTATTTTTCCTTTGACAAATTATGCTTGGTTGAATAAATTGAAAAATCGTTTACAAGTATATGGACTATATTTTTGTTGGGTGTAAGATGAACAATTGATTATATATATGATTTCACAGATAGAATATATTGTTTAAGTTTTAATTTTTAGTTTTTCCGGTTAAAAAAAAGAAAACCGTTCTGAGTTAACTATGGACAGTCAGATAACTATCTGTATATAAAATACAAATTAATATATAGAAAATAGTTCCAAAAGATAAAATGTGGTTGTTCTCTCCACATATTCATATGACATCTAAACAATTTAACGTGGAATACATATTCATAGTACATTTGGTTAGATTACAAGAAAAATACACAACAAATTTCGTCTATAAGGTAATTTTAGTGAGATACGACTAATTACATGATTGAACATCATCAAATTTAAATAAATATATACATTATTGCATTTAACTAATAAAAATTTTCATTCACCATCTTCATAGGTTCGCGTGAAAAAGAAATATATATGACAATCCACATTGAACATTCACAGAATAATCTACAATATTATTTTGTGTTAAACTTATTACGGAAAAGGGTCATATTTGCCCTTGTACTCTTAGAAAATGGTTACATTTACCCTTCGTCATACTTTTTTGATATATTTGTCTTTACCATCCAACTTTGGGCACATATTTTCTCTTGTAGAGTTAAGTATTGTGTCACCATTTTTATTTGTTTACGTGGCGCCTACGTGGCTCCATGTGTATTTATTTTTATTATTATTAAAATTTTACTTTCTATTTAGTATTCTATCCGACCCATTTAGTAAAATCCAACCCAACTAAAATAAAGACCCATTAACTCGATTCCAATTCCCAATTGCCCTAATTTCTATACACATCATCTTGTAAAGCTTCATATAGAGAGAAGCCATTCCGTCTTGATTGAGAGAGAAGATCCAACACTAGCATCTTCATTTTGGGCTCTCACTAAATTTTGTTGTAGGAGCAAGGAGTGAAGCAGTTGCCGATCATTTTATAAGAAACATACTATGGCACCTTAGTATCCTGATGCATCCTTTTGCACGAATCTTCAAGAATGTAATTTTGGATACCTTTTGCAGAAAACTCCCAATGGTACCATTTCCAGGTATATGATATTGAGAACTCTCAATAATCTAGCCCATGATAGTCCTTTAGCTTGTTGCATCTTATACAACATGACAGCAGCTACGGAAATTTAATGGGTTTTTATTTTGGTTGGGTCGAATTTTACTAAATGGATCGGGTAAAATACTAAATAGAAAATAAAATTTTAATTATAATAAAAATATATACACATGGAGCCACGTAGGCGCCATGTCAACTAATAAAAATGGTGACACAATACTTAACTGTACAAGGGCAAATATGTGTCTAAAGTTGGATGGTAAGGGCAAATATATCAAAAAAGTATGACGAAGGATAAATATAACCCTTTTCTAAGAGTTCAAGGGTAAATATGACCATTTTCTGAACTTATTATTGAAATCTTCACTTAAATAAGCAATACTATTTACCATAACATATATTTTCTGAATTGGTAATCACGTGCAACGCACATGTCAAAAAACTAGTATAGTTAAAAGGCAAATATAAATTGCATAATTTAAGCAGTACACGATAAAAATTATCTATTTATGTTAATCTATCTATAATGATATATTTATATGTATCCATTTAATTATATATATCAGTTGAATAATGATAGAAACTTAGAACAACCAGACATAAAAGAATTGTGATTTGTTTTTAATAATAAAACTATAGGATTTAAAGGATATTTATACAAGAAATGAGAATTCTAATTATGTGCAAATTTCAATCCCTGATTTTGGGAGATCTCTGATTTGGGGCTAATTTGTGGATGATTTGAAACTAATTTGGGACTAATAAATAAGGTATAGTCTACACTCTCCCTCAAACTCAAACTAATGTTGTTTATCACAAATCATGAGTTTGGACAAAAGATAATTGTGTTTACTTCTTGACATGCCCTTTGTATATAAATCAGTCAGTTGATCTCAAGAGGATATATACTTCAAGTTAATACTCCGATATTCAACCATTTCTTAAATGTAGTAACAATCTACATGTATTTGCTTTGTATTTTCATGATGAACAAGATTGATTGTTATTCTAATTGCACTAGTGTTGTCTCAATATAATGTGGTTGATTCTTCAATTTTGATGCCAAGTTTTGATAACAATCTTCCTAGCCAAATTATTTCAGAGCATCCAGTAAACATACTTCTATACTCTGCCTCTGTGGATGACTTCGATGTTAGAGATTGTTTCTTGCACTTCCAAGAGATCATGAAAGAGCCGAGTATCATACACCAACCTGTAGTGGATCCTCTTGAATCAGGGCATCCTGCCCAATCTGCATCGGCATATCCCACCATTTCCAACGATGAAGATGATGGGAATAAGAGACTTCAATTCACAGTACCTCTTATGTATCTAATAACCCTGAGTAAAGCTGTATAGGGACATCTTGTAAGGCTTGGTAACAAATTTGACTTAACAGTTGTACTGCATAAGAAATATTAGGACGATTCATAGTAAGATAAATAAGTGATCCAACCAGACATCTATATAAGGTCGAATTGCCAAAAATCTCTCCTTCCTCTTTTTAATATTTTGTATTCGCTTCCATTGGAGTATGAACCTTCTTATGATAAAAAAGATTAGCTAATTGAATTAGATCTTCTGTATACTTTTGTTGACTCAATCGTATGCTTTTTTTTCCCATAACTTACCTCTAAACCCAAAAAACATGTTAGCTTTCCTAGGTCCTTCATTTTGAATGAAGAGTGTAGTGGATCTTTCAAATGAGAGATTCCAACTTCATCACTTCCTATGATAATCATGTCAACCATATAAAGGAGAAAAGTAGTAAAACCTAAGGTAGAACGACGAAGAAATAATGACTAATCTGAGTTACTTTGAGTAAAACCAGCATCTAAGATTGTAGTGCGAAACTTTTCAAACCAAGAGCGAGGGGGCCTACTTTCATCTATAGAGAGATTTCTTAAAACGGCACACCTGATTTTTATTAAAATATTTGTAACAAGGTGGTGGATTCATGTAGACAACTTCTTGTAACTCTCCATCCAAGAAAGTATTTTTGAAGACTATTTGATGTAACTTCCAATCTTTTATTGATGCTAAAGCAAGCAATATACGTATTGTCTTCATCTTAGCTACTGGGGCAAATGTTTATCAAAGTCAATTTCATATTCCTGCTTGTATCCTTGAGCTACAATCTTGCCTTGTATCAATTTAGGGATCCATCAGCTTTCATCTTGATTGAGTACACCCATCTACTTCTAATAATTTTTGCATTTGTTGGTCTATTCACCATATCACATGTATCATTCTCCTTAAAGGGAACTAATTCTTCATGTATTGCATCCTCCCAACATTTCTGACCACTAGCGTACATGTACGAATTTGGCACAACTATAGAATTCAAGGTTGTTAGTAAGACATAAGATCATTCATATTCACCTGTTGAGTATCCATAACGGTTTGTAGGAGGAGCATGACGAGATGATCGTCTTATGGGGTCAATGGTATTTTGACATTGTCACGACCCTAAGTACGCCCTAGACATGAAATATCGTATAAGATGTCGAGAGCCCCTACACAAGTCACTTAACATACGTCATACAAGATAATAGAACTTAA
Organism: Solanum lignicaule; assembly: GCA_029582545.1. Taxonomy (NCBI): domain Eukaryota; kingdom Viridiplantae; phylum Streptophyta; class Magnoliopsida; order Solanales; family Solanaceae; genus Solanum; species Solanum lignicaule. Next base: position 28,999 of record JAJOOF010007178.1, on the reverse strand, counting down.
GGAGTTCAATAGATAACATTTTATATAAAAGAATTTTTGAATCAAAATGGAAGTCTAACATTTGTCTCAATAAGCCATCCATTAAATCGTAAGAAAATTGATTGGGACGTAACTCATACATCACAGACCAAGGCTTCAAGCTCAATAGGATCAACTAGCCATGAGTGTGCGGAATGAAAACGTGTGGCCCTACATTAGTGAAACAATGTAGGCAGAAGTATGCATTAGTACATGAAAAGTACAAAGTATGATAGCAATGCATAAAAGTTATGAAATCATGCTAAAAAGGACTTTACATGACATGCAATGACCATGCTAAATCATAAGATAAAAAGGGTTAGAAAACATAAATCATAATCATGGTCAACATATGATAAACTTCTTTAAATCACTTGTAAGATACTTCTAGAAGTAACCTTAGTTCGTTATTGTGGCAGATTTACCTATAACGGACATGTAGACCATGTGCGATATAGAGTGGAATCTGATGTCTACTCCACACCGAAAAAGGGTGTCCTCACTTGCCAAGAGAAGAACCATAAACTTCTAGCTTACGTGGATCCACTAGCTAATGTATATCTAAGACAACATCCTATTGTGCCACATAGTTATGGGATAAGAGGATTGCTACTAGAAACCCGGCCTCGACTATGAGAGATCTTCCATCTCAATATCTCTCGGTGCTAAGCATAAATCTCATGGAATCGTTATTAATCATGACTTATCTTATCATAGAATGGGATTCAAGACATCATACAATATCTCTCCCTTGGGAACATTCATCATCGAATGGGATTCAAGACATCATACGGAGAGTAGAAACTTAAACCTAATAGCCCAACATGAATGCAATCACATAAATGCACATAATCGAGGAGGAAACATCAACTTCAAACTAATGCATGTTCAAAACATCATTTCATAAGGTATACATGCATCTCATACTCAAATGCACATAAACATAAAGAAATCTATCAAGTCAACTCATTTTCTCAAAAATCAAGTTTTTCATGAACATGCATAAATGAGGAATCACGGGAATATCTAAGACGCATGAAACCTAAAGAGTAAACCATGAAGGACTGAATACCTCAAGCTAGAGTAGGAACGGAGGGAAAAGATGAGGATAACAGGATATCATATCGGCCTCGGCCTCCAAAGTAGCACCCTCAACTAACTGACTCTTCCAAAGAACCTTTACAGAAGCAACTTCCTTATTTCTCAACTTCTTAACTTGCCGGTCTAAAATCTCAATCAAAACTTCTTCGTAAGAAAGATTCTCCTTTACTCCCAAACCTTTCAAGGGAAATATAGATGTCGAATCTCCAACACATTTCTTTAATAGAGATATATAAAAAATTGGATCCACCGATGCCAAATCATTAGGAAAATCAAGTTCATAAGCAACTTTACCAAAACACCTCAAAATCTAATGTATGGACCCACATAACAGGGACTAAGTTTTTTTTCTTCCCAAACCTCATCACACCCTTCATGGGTGAAATATTCAAGTAGACTCAATCATAAACTTCAAACTCAAGGTCTCTTCTTCTATCATCGACATAGTAATTTTGTTGACTTTGAGTAATTTTTAACCTCTCTCTAATAATCCAAATTTTCTCCATTGCCTCATGTACCAACTCGGGACCTATCAAAGAAACTTCATCCACTTCAAACCAACCTATATGAGATCTACACATCCTACCATAGAGGGCTTCAAATGGAGCCATACCAATGCTTGAATGATAGCTATTGTTGTACGCAAACTCGATCAAAGGCAAGTTATCATCCCAATTACCCTTGAAGTTAATTACACAAGCTCTCAACATATCTTCCAAAGTTTGGATAGTACGCTTCGCTTGCCCATTGGTTTGCGGATGAAAGTTCATACTAAGTTTAACTCAAGTACTAAAACCATTTTCAAAATATTTACAAAACAAAGAAGTAAATTGGGTACCATGATCGAAGATAATGGATAAGGGCACTCCATGCAACCTAACCATTTTCCTGAAATATAACTTAGCATAGTGATCCGCACAATAAGAAACCTTGACGGGAATGAAATGAGCCAATTTAGGAGCCTCAATTCCATTTGTTAGACTTACATTAATGATTTGTTGGACTGCACTACGCACACTATCCATTCTTTGGCCGACATGGTCAAAACCAAGACGTTGGAAGACTTGAAGAAGTGGTTGGTCCCGTTGCTGAGTGATGAGAGTCCTTCTTGGATAGAGGCGGGAGTTGTGATTGAGAAGAAGGACTTGAATTTTTTTTCTCGGTGTTGGTTTGGGTTCATCTCCAGCACATTGATGCCTTCATAGAATAAATCGATCATCTGACATCCAAAGGTTGCACTGCTGGGTGTATTAATGATCAGGAATGGCTAAAACTCGGGGATATAATTTCAAAGGAGATGGCGATAAGGACCAAACAAAACCATACCTCATTGTCGTTTCCAGTTCTTATCAGTGATTTATGTCACCGAGATCGTATGCCCTTTGTGGCGAAGACGGATACTGAGGTGACTCTTGCATCATATACTAATATTCGGAGGATTGAAGATGAGTACATATAAGATGAAGCTGAAAGGAGGAAGAAGGCTCCGGAGACACTTCTTCAGTGGTCAATGACGAGGCCATGGAGGCTGACACTACTCAGTTTACTTCGTCAATTGAGCTAACAGGTATACCTAGCTCATCCACCTCTACTGCACCTGCTCCTACTATTTCTTCCCATCCCCCCTTGACACAGGCCATGATATACAAAATGGGCAACCTTGCCTATTCGGTCGATGTGAGGGCCTCGAGGGTTGAGGCTGTTATGCTAGCGATGCTTGACCGAGTTATAGCTGCGGTATTGGATCCTACTCTGGAGGAGTTGAGAGTAAAGCAGTAGATGGTCATAGCCCACAGGTTGGCATTGGATGCCCTCACTATTCGGGTTTAGGTATGTGAGACGTCAGACCATGGCTCTGCGGATGTGACAGCCTTGAAGGCTGATATTACTGGTCTCCGACATGATATGTATGAGTTGAAGTCCACCGATATCTCGATGTTGTGGGGCAAGGTAGATATTCCCAAGGACCCTAGTACAGACATGCCAACTGTTTCTGAGATCCCTCCAGCTACTGTGACCGGAGATACTGTTACAACTGATGATGATGGAGAGTCCGACACAACCAAGATAGATGAGAAAGAGATAGAGGCTCGTGATGAGGTAGTGTTCGAGAAGCTAGAGGACTTGGAGGGTGACTTGGTGCGAGTAGCCATGGAGGCCTCACTGCATGACACATCCATGATTGGCTCGAGCGGGTCTCAGCCCATAAAGGAGATAGTTGCACAGACCTCCAGAGTTGGAGTCGAGCCGGGCACCGATGCCCGGGTTGAGGAAACCCCATGTGCACAGAGTTCACCTCAGGCCTATCCTGACAGGGGGATTTTTACTTTCCCTCCATTTTCTTTCCTTTTGAAACATTCAGTTTTTATTTCACATTGAGGATATTTTTTAGATATATTGGGGGTGGTGAAGGTATCTTGATACATATCATCTTGGTTGTATTTTTTTTCTTTTTGGATACTTTGTCATTTTGTTATTTTTGTTCGAACCTCATCTGTGTTGTTTGAATGTGAATGAATGTTCGCTTTGAATCATTAGTCTATCTCTTGACTGCTCAATTTTGAATGTGATCGTTGTTCTCTTATACATTTGAATGTCAGTTGGTCAATACCGATGACTTGAATAGTGCTATTGATGAACGACATGTTTGTGCAAGTCCAACGAGGCAATTTGAGTTGCATAAGTCATGGGTGAACTCTTAGCATCTCATTGTGACTTGTCGGATTGTCGAAGTGAGTCTTGTAATGATCGTTGCACGCGAGCTTAACTTGTAGAGTCATGATTGATAATTGTGTTGAATGCCTTGTGTGGTGAGGTTTACTTGAAAGATGTGCATGATGATACCTAGAATTTTTCTCGTTTATCTAATTGACTAATTTTGGTGAATGAAGGAAATGATCTTAGGCAGAATTTTTTTAGAGTGAACCTAATTTTTATATCTTTGTGTGACAACCTTGTGAGTGTGTGAACCTAGCTTGGCACCATTTGAGAAACATAAATGCAAATGACCTTGTCCTCCCACCTAAAATCTTCGTGAAGCATTGGTTTGTTTGAACAGAGAACTTAGGCCAAAAGTCTAAGTTGGGATGTGGTAAGAATGAGGAAAGAAATCAAGTAAGAAGTTTGTGAAAATTCGTCCTTGAAGGCATGTGTGGAACAACGATGGAACCCCTCCATATAAAAAAAGGAAAAAATGGGGGAAAGACAAAAAGAAAAACAAAGAAATGATAAATTTGAAGTGTGCAATGTTGTGGAAATAAAAGGGGTGTTCGATGAGCTATACCAAAAATATTTTGTGACTTGAATATGCCAAGGATGAGATGTGAAGATGAAAAGAATGATTGAAAAGGAGAAGTGAAATTTTATTCATCCTTCATGAAGGTAGAATTCACCAAGTCATAATGATCATACCCATACCCTCAACTCAATTACAAGACTTAAAAGACCTTTTTAATCTTGCATGAGCCGAGTGATGTGTTTGTTGGAAAATACGGAAAAGACTATGGGTAAAATTGTGCATGTTTTTCTCATTGGGAGTGTGAGAGTTGATTTTGATTCCTTGATTGACTTTGTGAGAGCATGGAATCATTCTTGATGTGAGGGTATTCGAGTACTCTTGGTGGGCATGAATTTGCATTGGAAGTGAGCATTGTGAACTTGAACTCTATTTGATGGTGACTAGTCATAGTTTGAAACTTTTAGTGCACAATTGAGCATTGCATGTGTAGATTTAACCTTGTGTGCATTCATGTTGAGTCTCAAGGAGCACTCTTTGTAGACATCCCTTTTGGCTTGATTGATCTTGTTTTTTACTAAAGGACAAACAAAAGTTTAAGTTGTGGGTGTTGATGAGTCGGGAATTTCGATTCATTTAGGACTTATTATTCAATGAATTAGTCTCCTCAATGCTTACTTTGTGCTCATAACTGATGTGAATATGTTTATATGCAACAATGAAGGTTTAAGAACAAGGCAAGGACATTACGATGCAAAAATGAGCGAAAAAGTTGGAAAAGCTGAAGAAAAGAGAAGCTGGAGCTCACAAAAGCTACTCGGCGACTCGACGAGTGAGCCTCCAGCTGCCAAAAGTTCCACCGTAGTAGCCCATGTACCAAGATAGCTTGGCGAGAAAAAGATGATTCGGTGATACACCAAATGTATCGGTGATCATGACCCAGCTCGTCTAATCTTCCAGAATAATTGGATACAGGAGCCACATCATAAAGGCGAGATAAAGTGCAACTCGGCGGATCACCGAGTCGATCGGCGATCTCGACTAACTTCGCCAATTGGACTCCGTGTTGAATTTTTGGGAACATATAAATTTATTTTTTGAAAGTAGAAAAGGAGTTCCCAAAGAGGGTATTCTCCACTTTTTGAGATCTTTTACATTTTTACATTGTTGAACATTCTTTGAGAAGATCTGGATCTCGGATTTGAGGTTTTAGGATTCTAGCTTTAATTTTGGTATTGGGTATTGCCGATTTTTAACAATTCAGATGGATAATCTTTTTGGTAACGATTTCTTGATTTTCGCTATGTTTGGCTAAAACCCCTCACATTATGGGTGTGATCATGTAGTTGAATGCATTAATTAGCTTATGAGCATTTTTAATTGTTGAATTTAATGTTGTTTTAAAATGGGTTCAGTTGTTTGTTCATGTTTTAATTGATGAACTGAAGTTGCAAATTCGGTTCTATCTTAACTCTCTATGCTTGCTTGCGAATGAGGTATAGAGTAGAATGAATGATTGAGAGTTGTATCGATTTGCATCTTTACAATCCAGCTTGAGAATGTGGGGTTAATTAAAGAATTGGGTTGTTTGGTATTGTTAGGCTTGTTAAAGTTCGAGAGAACTCACTCGAAACATGATAGTTGATCAAGAGATGACTATTATATTCAACACCTATCCTACCCATTGAGATTCAACAACTTAAAGCAATTAGTAGTCACCCATTAAGTGAAATTAGCATTCAATTGATCACATTCCTAAGGTCCTCTTTCTAATCATTCAAATCCCATGTTGATTGTGTTTTGTTAACTATATGTTACTAAATCTCTCTTTGATATTGATAGGGATAAGGCATAAGTACCCCCCCAGACTATGACCGAAATCTCAGAGACACACCTAAACTTAACTAAGGTCCTATTACCCCTGAACTCATTTTTTTCGCATTTTTGTGCACCTTTTGTGCCGACATGGCACCTTCAACCACCCAAATTGGTTGTGTTTGTACACACTCGCCCGCCACGTGTGTAAATTATTATTTTTAATTAAAAATTATTTTTTAAAAAAAAATTAATAAAAAATTATTTTAAAAAAAAATTAAACTTTTAATTTTTAATTTTTAATTTTTTAAAAATATTCTTATTTTCTTTATCTTGTATTTAAATTAAGTTAATAAACGTTTTTTTTACCTTGTATCGAAACTTTTTTTTACCTACATTCATTGTTTTTTCTCTTTTATTTTTCTATTGATTTTATTTTCTTTGTCTTTCGTTTTGATTTGATTTCAAATTTAATTCCAAATGTCTTGTATTTAAAATAAGTTAATTTTGAACGGATATCAAAATAAGTGAAGAAAATCAAATAAAACATAAAAAAAAAATAAAACGTTAAAATTAAAGGACACTTTTAAATTATTTTTAAAAAAAAAAATACACATATTTTTTAAAAAATAATTAAATGTGAAAAGATAATAAATTAATTTAAAAAAGTTTAAAGTGAAAAGAAATTAAAATAAATATTTTACAAAGAAAGAAATAAAAATAATTAAATATATATATAAGTTTTAATATCAATAAATATGTGTACTAACTAATAATAAAGTTACCAATCAAAAAATGACATGTGTCCAATTTGTGCACTCATCACTTGCCTTCAAGAGACTGTGCACACTCTCTATGTCATGTCAGCGCTTGTGGTGTATTTATTTCATTTTAAATTAGTTTAGAGGGTAATAGGATTCTAGTTAAGTTTAGATGTGTCTCTGAGATTTCGGTCATAGTCTAGGAGGGGTACTTGTGTCTTATCCCATATTGATAATTGAAACTTTGTGATTTATTTTATGTTGCATACCCTTTTACTTCTACAAAAGATTAGAACACGCCTTTACTTCGTATTTGAATTCTCTACCGTACCACTCCCAGCGGGATCAACCCCAACTCATCATTGGGTTTATACTTGTTAGCGAACGCCTACACTTCATTGTTGTATATCAACACATTAACATCAGTTATGAGCACAAAGTAGGCATTGAGGACACTAATTCATTGAATAATAAGCCTTAAATGAGTCAAAATTCCCGACTCATCACCGCCGGGTGCGAGGTAAACCAACAATAAAGTCCATATTCAAATTTTCCCACTGCCAAGTAGGAATACTTATATTTTGGGATAAACCTCCCGCCTTTTTATGCTCAACTTTCACTTGTTGACAATTAGGACATTTGGCCACAAATTCTGCAATATCCTTTTCCATCTCATTCCACCAATAGACCTCCCGCAAGTCACTGTACATCTTGGTGGCTCCCGGGTGAATTGGAATACCGAGAACTATGGGCTTCTGATAAGATTTTCTCCCTCAAGTCATCTACATTGGGAACATACAAACGACCTTGATAATGAAGCACCCCATCTTCCCCTTGGAAGAACGCCTCTACGGATTTCTCAACCCCCATTTCTCTAGTATGGAATATATACTAGTTGGTGATAAATGGCACAAAAAGGATTCTGTGAAATCCAGTACATAAGTTGTCAAACCCACAAGGATTTCCATTGATTTTGCTGCACAACTAATGAAGGACATTGATAATATAAAGGCCCGATTGCTGGGATTGGAAAACGGACCGGAATCTCTTTAAGACACCAATTAATCAAGGAAGACGACTCTCTAAAAGCTGGAGTCAGCTCAGCCAACACTGATCTTGATGTTTCTGTTCAAAACTCCCACTCAAACTTTTCTAAGAATATTGAGTGCTCCTACTATACCTTCTGTAGAAACGCTCTCAACACATTCAAGTACTTCCTTGGAGATTATTGATTTTTCTGTTCTTTTAAGACACTGTTTCAATAGGGTCTGTTCCTAAAACTCTCTGGTTTTTTACTCTAAGGGTGTACTATGCCCCTCTAAACTCCTCTATCTTTTTGGTTTTGTTATGAATATCTATCTATTGTACATCTGTGTGTATTTTTTTATTATGCCAAAGGGGGGGATTTGTATCCACAAAATAACAGGGATAAGCGCATATAGACATGGGGGATCTATGCAAGCAAACAGGGGGAGCTTCAGGAAGTCTCATGAACTAAATCATTATATCTTTTGATATCTTATTTATTTTGTGGATTAATTTTCATTATCAAAAAGGAGGAGATCGTTATCCTCCCGAATACTCATGGATTTTGATAATTAACAATTAAACTACTTTGATTGTAGTAATATCACAAATAAGGAATGAAGGAAGCAATAAAGATAGTCGATTTGAGCCCCTAAAATCAAGCAATCAAATCACCTCCAATCCTCAAGATCATAATTAACGGGAAGAATCAAATCAAGGATACTCCAAATCAAGGTGATGGACAAATCCTTTCTAATCAAGGCGCGCTGACGGACAAGGCTTCACATTTCAAGAAATCTGGAAAGGAAGCTAAAAGAAATCAAGAAGGAAGAACGTCATGAACATATCTGATATGGACATGAATTCAATCTTCCTCAAGTCAGACTCAATCAAGAAATATCTAAAAATCCTTGATTAAATGAAATATCCTTGGGTTTTCCGTAACAGAGCAAAAGAGCAAAGCTATTTTAACTAGTCTTAGAGTTAAACGAAATATGCGCACTTCACTTGAACAATTGTATTATCTTTCTTTCATCTTTCATAAAATATTTGTACTCTCTGTGTATCAAATCGTAAGGAAAAAAGAACAAGGAGTGATAACCTTAGTTATACAGGTAGAGGTTGTGTCAAGAGATCATAAGTTTGTTAGGGATTAGGATCTTTAAAGTTGCTGTAATCCCAATCATTCAAAGCTCTTAAGGAAACTCTTGAAACCCAAGTACACTGGACCTGGCACCACACCGGTTATCCAAATCAGTATAAATTTCTCTGAGTCGTTTACTTTAACCATTTTATACTTGTATTTTACTTTATTACTAATCTGCAAGTGAGTCAGCTATCCTAAACAGGTAGTCGACTAAGGAAAAAAATTTATTCACCCCCCCCCTTTAAACTTTTAGAATCAAGTTTCCTGGAAACTCTAAATAACCCGCGCTTTCCACTTGTGAAGTATCTTGGTTTGTTCTTGGTGTAAAACAAATAATAAAAACAACAATCAATCACTAATGATCTATTAATTTACCCGAATTATTAACAATCCTAACCCGGGTAAAATATGATCATCTTTCCCAACTTAAAGTTTTTCCCTTGCAAAGTTTCCTGGCTTAACTTCTTTCCCTCTTGACCTATTCATAAAGACCGGGTCAGATCATTACAAATCTCATTATGTTGCTGTACTTTCCTAGATGCAAGTCAACTATACTTGAAAATCCAAGATGAATACACTTGTTGGTTTGCAACTTTCTAGATGGATGAGAAATAAATACAATGGACACTGGAGAACAAATTAATAAGGACACATAAAATGGAATAAATAAAGTTAAAGAAATACCTCCATTATTGGCACCAAAACAGACAAGTCTTAAAAGTTCTTCTAGTCATATAAATATTTTGGAAGATTAAAAATAACAAGTCATAAAAGTTTCATAACCATCCAAATGTTTTGATATGTTTATAGTTACAAATTTCAAAAAGTTTTAATTTATCATCTTATCGGCAAGAATAAAAAAGATTCTTATTCAAGATTGAATAACCAGCTCGATTCAAACTTAGGTCACAAATTACAAAAGAATTGTAAATTAATGAAAGATTCTTATTTTGATAGAAATTCAAATGACTAAGCATAGATTTTGAAAGCCTCCAATGCTGCGTGGTATACTAATTTCTTGTTGGCATAATGTGGAAAAAATTCAGTGTCCCATTTGAAGGGTTTAAACAATGGAGGATTGTCTAGACCAACAAATAATTTTGCAGGCTTGACAATATTTGCTGGAGAAAAATAAGTACCAATGCCTGTACATGTTTGAGTTGTATTTGGCATCGCTCGATGTGCAACACTTTCCAACTTCCCATTGGTCATTACCTGTATTTATTCAAGTAGACATTTAAACTTATATAGAGTTGAATAAGTAGAGACACATGTCTACGTGGCATAATACACGTAGGACGCCACATAGGATGACACATAGGATGTAAATTGTTACGTAGGACGCAAGTAGGATGTGTGTCTTTACTTGGTCAACTCTATACATGTTTAAGTGTACATGTGCATACCCAAAATTAAAGGAAATAAATGTCAGATAGGCCAACTTAAAGGGCATGATTATGTACTATATCAATTTTATATATACCTTTAGTTTAAGAAATATAGATTTAAAACCAGTTTTACAATTAATTTAAACTTTCATACTCATTCAAATTAACAAGGACACATAAAATGAAACAAAATTGACTAAATAAAGGCATAAAACATAAATAAGCTCTTTAAATTGGCATCAACTGATATTTATGCCCTCCTACTTTGGATTTGGACAAGTAGACACTTAAACTTGTATAAAGTTAACAAATAGACACACATTTCTATGTGGCATAATACAAGTAGGACATGTGTATCTATTGTTTAGATGTCACATGATATGTCACGTTTATGTATTGTATCATAGAATAAAAGGCATAATACATAAACATAACCTTAAACTTGGCTTCAGCTGACAATTGTTACCTTTAACTTTAGGTGTTCACAAGTAGACATTTAAACTTGTATAAAATTGAACAAATAAGCTCATTCGTCCTACATGGCTTCATATATGACAATTTTGTTACGTGGCGTCCTACGGGTATTATGTCATGTAGGACACGTCTAATGTGTCTACTTGTTTAATTTTTACAAGTTTTAGAGTATATTTGTGCACACAGCACACCAAAAGTTGGAGGAAATACATGTCAGCTGAAGTAAAATTAAAGGACATGAACATCTATGTATCATTCATAAATAAAATTTAAAAGAAATATTACCATTATTGGGAGACCGAAATTGACAACAAATGCATGAGGTAGAGGTTCCACACCAATTGTAACGACCTGTTCCCGTGGATATAGAAAAGCCAATGGGGGTAAATTTGGGGCCGAAAAACTTTTTCGTAGTATTTGGATTTCCCAACCTTGTCCAGATTTGGACGAAATCAAAGTCATTGTGGTGTAGGGAAATCTGGTAACAATCAGGTGAAGTAATTATGATTTTGATTACATGAGTAGTTAGATAACTCGTTAAGTAATCCGTATGACTTTAAGGAATGGAACTCGGGCAAGTAGAACTCCCGGAATCAATCCTAGCGTAAAGGATATTTACTGAGAGTTGTGGGTTAGAGATGTGTTGTGAAATGGGATTTTATAATTCTTATAATTAGCTCTCTGGTTCTGTTTGGGCCTCTTTGGCGGGATAGTTGCCGCTCTAGCGTGGCTGCCATAGCGGGATGATGGTCGCTGTGGCGGGTACGACAAGACTCAAAATTGTAGATGAAAGACGAATAGCTCACTGTTATGCGAAAGCCGCTGGGACGGGGGTTCTGGTTGCTTTGGCAGGGACGCTACAACAGGGTGAGGGCCGTTGCAGCGGGACCGACGTGAATTAAAGTTGTTAATAAACCCCTAAACGACCTCATTATGCACTTTTCGACTTTTTGAGCTAAGGAACAACCCCCAGGCGACTCCTACTTGTTTTTCACCATTCTTGAGGCTAAAAGTAAGCTTTTCACTCCCCGAATCCATTTTTCGATCCGCAGAACGTAATAGAATGGGTGAATATTGATGGGGGAGGGTTTTGTTATAGATTCTATGGTGGAAACAACCTTAAATTGGATAATTGGGATCATGGGTATGGTCTAGGGTTCATAGAATTGTTAGTAATCCTGGTAATTAGTGATTGTTTATTGATTCTTGTATTATATTAATTGTTTGTAGACCAAGAACAAGCGAAACGAATTTGTAAAGGGAAGGATCAAGTTTATTAGGGTTTCAAGCTTGTTTTGAGGTAGGTGATGTTTGTGATTCTATGATTGTGTGATGTATGCTTGTTCTTGCTTCATTATGATACTTGTATATGTATGAATGTTGCAATGTTGATCACACTTGTTGTAATTGAGATGGATAATTGATGAATGCCATGAAATCATGACTTAAATGTATGATCTTGATGATATACTTGTGATTGTGATTTGTGGTGTGTGAATGGGATCGGTTGCCACATTCCGGCATAACTAACTTGGATCGGTTGCCACGTTCCGGCATAAAAATGGGATCAGTTTCCACGTTCTGGCATAAATATGGGATTGGTTGCCACGTTCCTGCATGCTAACTGTTTGGGTTTGGGTTTGGGTTCCATGAGAGGATCAATGATTTGACATATAATTTTCATTGTTCGTTGTTCGTAAATGTTGATAATATTGTATATCTTGATATATATATATATGCCTGCGATTATAATGTTGTTTGACTTGTTTATGTTGCACTAGTGGGATAGCCGCGTGATCCCAACAGTACACTGTGGTTGTGTACTGATTCTGTACTTGCTCTACCCTTCTTCTCCAAAAGGGGATTTTAGTAAATAACCAAATATGATACTCGGGATTTTTGTTGAGTACAGGGCATCTTCAAGCGGCAATTGATAGACCTCGCTTAAAAGATCAGTGATCTTCGCTTCGAATTCAAGGGTGAGCCAATTCTTCCGGGTTGCCACAGAATTCTCTTTTGTCTATGTCCACCATTTCCAGACTTAGACATTTGTTTTAGTTAGTTCATTAGTATTGGGTCGTATCCCTTCTTGTTTAGACTTGGTTCATTGTTAGAATGCTTTGGTACATTGACTTTCAGGTTCTAGGTTTATTCTTCCGCATGTATTTAGTTATTGTTGAACTTATGATAGAGTTTATGGGAACTCTATTGTCTTTCCTTAGTAATTGACTTATATGCCTTAGTTTTTAGATTATTTGCTTGGGTTGGGTTGTAGTAGTGGTTCTCCCACCGGAGTGTTAGTGTGGGTGCCAATCACGACGGTCTAGGTTGTGACACCAATCCATTCCTCATTCTTCAGTATTTGAAGGTCATATACTTGTTGTTGGTAAATGGTTATGAGATTAGGATCACAATGTCCATCCATTCCCAAGGTTGAACTTGGATCTGGGCATACTGGAAAGTGATGGACAATCATTTTCTGCTTATGTTCTTTGCCAAAGTACCCTTCCTCCAAGCCTAGTCCTTTCCTTACCAAATCAAAGATGATCATGCTCAACTTTCTTACTTCAGATGAATATGAACCAATAACCTCCCTGTAAGTTCATTCTCATATTTAACTTTCATATGAAAATATAAGGTGTTTTGTTAGCAATTTAGAAGTCCGCATGACTAATACATGTGTAAGTTATGAGGAAATTTATGTATAATTTTATACTATTTAGAAAGTGGAATAAATAATACATGAATAAGTCACGGTCAATCTCGTTACCTCTTTAGTTGCCACCCCTTACTTGCTCATTCTTAATTACTACCACAAGAAAGTCGTCCCTATATCCATAGGGTCTTATGCACTCCATGACTTTCTTTTGTTATGAGGTCTCGAAGACTAGATTTAGATTTCAATCTTAGTCAGTGAGCTTAATAGCACTTCTCAGATCAGGTTACGCCTTTCCAGCTGAGCTGGGCGCCATGACCCTCCTAGTCATAACTAACTCTTGTAGAAAATAATACATTGATTCTCTCATAACTAATGCATGTATTTCTAATACCTACATTGTTCTAATCAGCTACCTAACTACTCCTTAACCCATCTAAGTTGCCATAATTACTAAGAAATTAATAATAATACATAGAAGGAAAAAAGTGAAATAATAGGTACCTATATTTTGGAGGGTTACTAGGCCATGTTTTTTTTTATCTTGTCCATCAATATTACAGTTGTGTTCCAAGACTTCCTTCCAGTATTTATGCTCCTTTGAATTATAATGCTTGGGATTGCTTGTATAGAGTGTTTCCGCTGCATTCGCATAGTTTTCTTTTTCTTCCACTGGAAAATTGAAAAATTCTTCGTACACTTCCATTGCCTCGTCCATTAGATCTTCCGGTACCCCATGATTAGTTACCTTTTTCATCATTATATCGTATTTCAGTTCGAGTTCATCTTGTTTAACATAAATTCCGTTTAACTTGGCTTCAGCTGACCTCCAGCTTTGAGTGCACAAGTAGGCACTCAAACTTACACAAAATTGAACAAGTATACACATGCGTCCTACATGGCGGTTGGCATCCTATGTGTCAATTTGCATCCTAGCTATACATGGTGGTGTCCTACGTGTAATCTGTCACATATATAGAACACATGTGTCTACTTGTCAATGTTATACAAGTATAAGTATCTACGTGTGCACACTCTAAGTTGGAAGGCATAGATGTCTGAGGCTAAGTTAAATGACACATTTGTGAATTATGCCAAACTATTACTACTAGTATTTGCATGAAATAATCTTGAACCTGAAAAAAGCCATATTCTTCCAAAGCTTTCACAAGTTGTTGAGCGACAACACTTTGTTCTTCACCCAAATCAATGACTGGAATTTCCTTGACAATTGGAACTGAAGCTAGTGGCCTTCCATGCATTGGTAAGACATAAGTTTAAGGAAGTGCTTCTACTTTACTAGAAATGATGTTTGCCATATTCTTCTTAATTCTGTGAATGAATCTAACCAAAATAAAAAAGAAGTGAAATTGAATAAATAGACATAAAATTTATTTTATATAGAATGTGTGTACCTAGGAAACAATCTTCAAGTTGTTAGTACTCCCAATCCCTTTTTGTTTGTTTTCCTACATGAGATGAAGGACTATTTATAGGGAAAAGAATTTCACATAACAACCTCCAAGTATTTGAAAAGTTTCCTTAACATACCCAATGTTTCATAAATGATACAGAATGATTGGCAATCCAATTATTAGAAAATCAAATACTTATGGACCAGGAGATATATCGTTGGTATCTATCCCAACCTAACTATGTTGGGGTTTTTCCATAGGAATGAAGAAAATTTGGTGTCTTTTAGGGATGGCAATGGAGCATAGCGAATAAGAGACAAGGTGGGGCTAGCTCTTAACAAGGTACAGAAGGGCAAGCTGTAATGATCTTGAATGTCATTTTTGGAATTCTTTAGAATTTTAGCATTTTGCCTCTCTTGATAGTTGCCCCGAGTCGTATTTCATCAGTTTATGAGATTAGATTTTAAATTGGATCGAAAAGTTGAGATTTTTGGAAGTCATAAGAGTTTTTGAAGCTTTTAAGTGGAAATGGTTAACTTTAGTCAACATTTGAAGTTTCGAGTCTCGAAATAGAATTCAATCAGCTCCGAAATGTGAATTTGGGGTTAGTAGGAATATTGGCTCAGGTTTTGGGTATTTAGATGAGTTTTGGAAAAGTTTTTGTGTTTTGAAAGTTGAAAACATAAGATAGTTGGCCAAGGTGCACATCTGGTGATAGCAAGCTCAGAATAGAATTCCCACAACTATGTTAGCTCCAGAATGTGATTTTGATCTAGATGCACCGTGGGTTTGGGTCCTAAGGCTTTTGGTTAGATTTATACTCATTAGACGGGATGCTAGAAAAGTTAAAGCTAAAATTTAAATTTTAGTCAACGTTTGAGGTTAGAAAGATCATTTTCGAGTTTTGATAATTCCACTAGGTTTGAATGGTGATATTTGGTCTAGTTGAAGTTTTGGTTCAGTTCCCGAAATTTTTTGATGAGTTTCATGTCATTATTTGAAAATATGGAAATTCTTAAGTTAAAGTTAAATTTGGTCAACATTGGGTTAAGATGACTTTGTTTGGGTGTTGTGATGATTTCATTGAGTCTAAAATATGATTTCCAAGTTACTAGCATATTTGGTTTTTGTTCAGGAGGCTCCAGATGATTTTGGGTGAATTTTAAAGAATTTTGGGTGCTTTGGCGTTGTTTAAGTGATTTGTGTCAACTAAAAGATTCGTTATTGTCACGACCCAAAATGAGTCGTGAGTGGCACCCACACTTAACCTCCTAAGTGGGCGAACCAAGGAATCCAAACCCCAACATAAACCAATAATTCAACTACGAATAACAACAACAATGCGGAAGCTCAAAACTTATTAAAGTAACCAATCAAATAAACCTCTAAAGTCTAACACTTATTATCCCCAAAATCTGAAAGTCATCACATCAAGGACATCTAATCTTCAAATACTAAGTCTAAGAGTATTAAAGACACCAAAATAAATGAATAAAATAGTTTATGTCCGAAAACTAAGGAAATCATGCCATGACCAAGAGAATCCAACACGAGCTGGAATGAATAGCTCACCCTGGAACCTGATGTGCTGGAGACTGGCTAGAGCTGAGGGCGAGTCAAAGTCACTGATACACTCACTGCACTCCACAAAAGAAAACAAAGAAAAATACAAGTAGGGCTCAGTACAGGGCATCATGTACTGAGTAGATATCATCGGCCAACCCAAAATAGAAACTAACATGTAATGAATAATAGTATAAAATTAACTATGACACTTAGCAGGTGGCAAGCAACAAACACATGAACCAGTGTCAACCACACTAAAGTAAGTACGTAATCAGTCAACAATATCAAGATCACACATGAGGACTCATGCCTCCAAACCATACTAATTTGGGAATTGAGTTCTTTGAGATTGAGTACATTAAGTTAATTCAATGTATTTTTCCTTTAATATTATCGTGTCGAAACGTGACACTCCGATCCAATTATACCGTGTCGGAACGTGACACTCCGATCCAAAAATACTGTGTCGGAACGTGACACTCCGATCCAATTATACCATGTCGAAACGTGACACTCCGATCCAATAATACCGTGTCGGAACGTGACACTCCGATCCAATTATACCGTGTCGGAACGTGACACTCCGATCCAATAATATCGTGTCAGAACGTGACACTCCGATTCAATTATACCGTGTCGGAACGTGACACTCCAATCCAATAATACCGTGTCGGAACGTGACACTCCGATCCAATTATACTGTGTCGGAACGTGACACTCCGATCCAATAATATCATTAATTTATCATTTATTATCACCATTTTTCAGTCATTAACAATATTTCATCAAGCCTTCTTTATTCAAGGCATCACTTCGATAGAGAGGGTTTCAGATTATAAATTTCATGGTCTCAGGATTTTAGACCAATCACAAACAACACAACCAAACCACACAACCACACAATCCAGTACATAGAGAACTTCACAATATCACTCAATACATATCAGTCACTATTAAGAGTCTAACTATCGAAATAGAATAAACCATAACCTACCTCCACTGAAGAACTGACGACAGGCAAGCTACTTCTCCAATGCCTTTCCTTTCCTCAATGCCTCCGAACTTTTCCAATCTATCAAGTATATATGCATAATTTGTAAGTTAACAAGCCTATAAACACTCATATTATTCTATGTCCGACCTATACCCAAAAATTCTCCTAATTTTATAATCAATTTCCTAAAGTTCAAACCTGAGGATAAGTCTTAATTCCTGCAATTAGCATAACTTTAATCCCGAACTTTCCAATCAAGAATCACGTGAATGCAAAATTAATTTGCAACTCTACTCTCTCAATTTTTATGTATAGATATATGCTCGTAATCCTCAATTTCAATGTCACCTATTATTTAATGATAATCTCTCTTCCACTAATTAATAACAATTCTTACAGATCATATCCTTTTCTATTGGCACTGGCAGTTCAATTATATACTACCTTATCTACCGATAATCTCTAATACAAAATGCACCCTAATAATGATATTTTAATGTATTAACCTCAAACATACTAACAATTTCACCTCAATTTCCTTAGTAATCATTAGGTCATTATTACGTACAGACCTTGTCCCCAACTTCAACATAACTCTAACATTCTTTCCATCTGTAACGCATGCACAAGCCTAATTGCAACTCTAAACCATTATAATTTATGTAACGCAATAGAAGAATTGATACTAATTACCTGGATATCGGTCTTCTTGACAGATGCCGCAGGTGTTGCTTTCTCGCCTCAAACCCTTATTCTTTCTACAGAATATTTACTCCCTAATTATTATATAAGACTAACTATAAAAGTGGTAAAAGTGACCTCTACTAATTTTAATGTCATCTTCTTTAACCACCAACTAAATTAATTATTAAAACTACCCCACTAAATTCATAATTGTAGTTACGAATAGTCCAAAATACCCATTTAAAATCTATCAGAACGTATTTTATGAAAATAAAAAACTCTAGTACTCAAAACGACCACATGGATCGTTACAGTTATTAGTTTTAAAGATCGAAAAATTATTCCAAAACTTCTGAAAGTTGGAGCATTAATTATAGGACTTATCTGCAAAGTTTGGTGTTTTTTTGCTAGGGCAATGATTGGACTTTTATTGCAAAATATGAAATAATTTGTTATCGAGAAAAAATGATATTTGACTGGGCAAACAAGCACGAAATTGAGTTTCGATTGAGCAAGCAGGCCAATATCATTATTTAAAGCATTTAGGAAAAGAATTGGGTCATTTTTCTATCGTATGAGGAAGTTATGACTTCTTAGTGAAAAAATTTAAGTTGTTGGTTTCTTGTTTAAGTATTGTGGTTTAGGTATTTAAAATTTAAAATTGTGTTTCATTTGGTATTTTGAGCAAATTGGGAATTCTAGAGCTCGGAATCGAGTGATCCTTGCAGCATTCTTCTCGATTTAATATGGGGGTTAGTATCAGATCCTTATTTTGGCATTATATCATGATTTCTTCATCTGGTTTTCTTTCTTTGTCCGTGAATTTCTCAGAAAAAATTGGGTTTTATCAATTTGAACTTTATGTTTTCTGAAAAATATATATTTAGGATCATTATGTTATTGGTAAACTGATTTTGGCATAAACTAGTTGATTTATCAATTATTTTCATCATACTAATTGTGTATAAGCTTGAGAATTTGGGGTTCTCCCGATAAAGTTAAAGTTTGATAAATAGAGGACTATGAATTCCTTTTTTTTTTATGAAACTTCAGATTTGAACTTCCCAAAGCATGGGTAAGATATTTTTCAAGAAATATTTCAAATTTGAGTCAAGGTCTCGAATCCGATTATTGGGGTTTTTCTCATAAACTTTGATCTTGTGTTTTGGGCTTTTAGGGATGATTTCTAACTCATTTTAAATGCAATTTCACGTGTGAATTCCTAAATCTTTGGGTATCATATTATTATATAAAAATTTCATATTTACCCTTTGCCCTCGAGATTGACTTTTGGGTCATTTCAAATCAGATTTTCAAAATCAACATTATGGGTTTCGTTGTTCTTGTGTTTAGTTGGTGTGGATTCGGTGACTCGATGTGAAAGGGAGGCACAACTACTGAGTTGATTTCACTCTCTTTTAAGGCAAGTGGACCTATTTGACCCTTCGTTAACTGTATTGAACCTTGTATGCTTTATTGTGTAATTGAGAGTAATGAAAATTGGTGAAGGGTTTCATAATTCTTATTCATTGTTAAATGTTGATTGAATTCTAGTGATGATATTGTAGGGTAAAAAGAAATTTGTTGATATAATAATATATGATGTGTTATGAATGGTTATGTTGACTCACTTTGATGATATGCTATGATTGTGTGAGTGTGGATTGATTATTGATATAGAATTTATCGTCTTCCCATTATTCATGTGAACATGCTTTTTTGCATTGATTTTGAAATGCTATAATGAGATTTGGATATAGTTATGCCAAAGGAAAATGGTTCGGACAATTGATACTTATGGCGGAGGGAAATGGTGTCGGTAAATGAGTTATGCTGAAGGTAAATGGTTCTAGCAAATGAGATATGCTGAAGTGAAATGGTTCTGGCGGATGCATAAACCTGGTGAGTCCCCCATGAGTCTTGGCCAAATATTCAACGGGTGTGTATCGTTAAGACATGCATGCATCACTCTATATGACATTACACTACATTGCATTGCACTTCATCCTTATTCATTGATCTTCATGAGTGGATTGTTATCATGATCCTGTGGTTACTGGAATATGAAACATCGTTATGATATTATGTAAGTGTTGAGGTGTGAGTTGTGATGTCTTATATGTGCTATGTTGTTCTATGAATTGTGAATTGTTAGGTTGAGTTGGTTTGATTTCTATGCATGTGTGTTGGAGTACTTGTGTTCAGTATTGCTTTACTTAAGGTTAGCTAGGGATGTTTGTTGAGTAGCATTGTTGTTTGGTATTCACTCCCTTGCTTTCTACACTTGTGTAGGTTACGAGTCCGGATCGTCTTGATCGCTCTCTCTCATCTTCATCAGAGGCTTGCTTTTGGAGTTCGTGAGGTAGCTTCTTGTCTTGTCAGCAGATGTCACTTACTCTCTTATTATGTCCTTGTTCTGTTCTAGAGACGGAAATATTCGTACTTGTATTTATTTTAAATATATTGTAATACTTAGAGGCTTGTACACGTGACACCAGATTCTTGGGGTATTGGGTTATATTATGATTCCACATGTTTATGTTTTGATTAGATCTAAAATTTCATTCTTACTTCTACATTTACCTTATCGAGGCTTGTTTAGGGTGACCTGTCTTGGTGGGATAAGACAGGTGCCATCACGCCCGATTTTTGAATCGTGAAACAACCCCTTAACCGAGCAAGGCGGGGCAGGGCAAGACAGGATAAGATTAATGTTGTTAAATATTTAAATACGAAAGGGCAGGTGGTGGGTTAATAAGACCATAATGTGATAGACAATTTAGAAGCCTCAATTCCATTTGCAAGATGAATCATTATTCTTACATGACTCAAATGGTAAAAGCTACTTATAAATCTTTTTTAAAAAAAGTTAGTTTCCTTACGGTTAATAAAAAGAATAGTAAAAAATTTGTTGTTAGAACTTAGAAGTAATGGATTTTACAGAAGTGTACTTTTCAGATGGTTATGTTTTCCTTTTTCTCTCAAAGATAGGAAATTTATTAAAGTTTAGCTATTATTACTATATAAGAAATGACAATTAGCAGCCTTCTTATCGTCAAGATTTGTGCTTGCCGACTTCCAGAGTATTTTCAAAATTCACTCAAGCTATTGCTTTAAGAGTTATATACATTCAGGCATTAAGGGCTGTGCTACTTTCCCCATTTACAGAAAAATCAAACGACTTCTCATAATTTCACGTGTATATGGTCAGTAGTACTACTATTTTTGACACTTGCCTTTTTACCCTTGCCTTTCTATTTTAAATTTATTACCTTAATTTTTCTATATATTTTGGTAATTATAATCAACTCTATATACTAATTAATTAATTGACTAGAGAAGTCGTGATGACATGAGCTCAGTGTAAGCACCAAACTGATTCTATTCATTTTATTTACTTCTTCCTTTGAACATCTTTTTTTCTTCAAACAATAATACTCTTAATCACTCTCCACCTAAAAGCCTAAAACCTAATATTTCCCTAAAAACTCATCGCAATCATAGCCACTACGGCCACCGCCCACCCTCCATCTATGGAAGCTGGCCAACCAATTGTGCCCATTGACTATAACAAACCTATATGCAAATACCTTAACACGACCAATTCAAAAAACCAAATGGTTACCTTTAAAGCCAATCACGTACCTGCATGGAAAACCAAAGATAATCTGGGAAGAGGAAGAAGTAGAGCAAATGATCATCAATGAAAAACTTCAATATGTTGTTATTGGATAATTTTCATATGGTTGGCCAGAAATACAAGATCTTAGAAGACTTATACAAAAACAATGTGAGCTCAAATGGAAAGTAAACATAGGGCTACTTAGCAATAGATACATATTGATTAGGGCTTCACTAATGCAGGATTATGTGAATCTGCTATCAAATCCCCAATTTTATATCACCCACAATTACTGGTCGGGCCCAATGAGAATATTGAAATGGAAATCTAATTTTGATCTAGAAGAAGAAACTACTACTGCTATTGTGTGGATCTCTTTACCAGCACTACCTCCAAATTTCCTTGGAAAAGAACCTGTCTTCTCAATGGCGGCAACAACAGTAGGAAAGCCACTACATGTTGATATGACAACTCTGAATAAAACACAACCTAGTTGTACAAGAGTGAAGGTGGAATTGGATATGCTTAGAGAATTCCCAAAATGCATCAATGTGGGAATGAGGAAGAAATCAAGAAAGGTATTGGAAAGATGGGTAACTATAAAGTATGATTATGTGCCTAAATATTTCAAGACATGTAAGCTGCAGGGGCATAATGAGAAAGAATGTCTCATTCTCCATCAAGACTAATACCCAAAGGATGAAACGGAGGAGGAAGGAGATAAGGAATATGAGAACACAAACAATGAGTTAGAAAAAAGGAAGATCAATGAAGATAAAAAGAAATTTGGCAAAGAGTAAAACGAAATAAGGCAACAACAAAAAGGGAAGGAGAATGTGGATGATGCTACTGAATTCAAGGAGCAAAGGAGGAAAAATGGTAACAGAAGAGGAAGATTTTATTAGAACGGAAAACCTTAACAAATATGGAATCCAAGGATGCACCAAAGAAATGATCAACTGGTGACGATAGAAAATAAATTTGATGCATTAGAGAAAGGAGTGGACAAGGAGGAAACACAAAACAACAAAGAGCATAGATCACAACAAGGGCTAGAAGGAAGAACAGGGAAAAGATAAAGAAAAAAATATTCAGCAGAAGGTGGAAAATCAAAGCAGACATGATAAGGAGGTAAGAAGCACAAATTCAAATTCTAAGCATATAGATAAAGAACTTACTCCATTAAGATCTCAAAGCATCACGGACTCAAAAACTATGGACTCATCCCCCAAAAGTCAAGGAGACCCCAAATGCAGAAAGTACAAACATCGATACCGCCACCAGGGATAGAATTGAGGAAGAAAAAAACAAAAAAAGAATTCTAAGATGGAGGTTGACATGGAGAAAAAGGAGGAGAACACAAAGGAGTAGGAAGAAGGGCATCAAAATATCAAAGATACATTAGAGAAAGCAATTCCCAGAATAGACATAATGCAAATCACAGAAGTGTAGGAAAAACAAGATACATAAGAAAAAGATAATCTAGACGCATCTATAAAGCAGATAGGTAGAGATGAGGATCTGTCGCCACAACAAATAGGGTATCTGAAAGGAAGGCATAAAAATAAAAACAACAGCATTATGCCTCTACAAATAATCTCAAAATGCCTTTGAGAGACTACTTGATCTTAATAGAAAATATCATTATTCATATATAACCCTTTTAGAGCCTTTTCAAAGCCCATCATAGATTAAAATCTACAGGAGAAGACTTGGCAAACAACATGCAAAAGCTAATTGCTCAGTATACGACAAATAACCATTCTATTCAAGCATAAAGTGAATCAGAATATAGTCAAGATAACTGCGGTATACATGTTAGATGTAATGCTCTGAAAAGATTAGAATTGCGGGAGGATCTTGAAGACATTTCTAACAACACAAGATGACCCTAGCTAGTAGGAGGCGATTACAACACTAGCATGCATGATTCAGAAAAGTTGAGTGAATTCCCAATTATACGGAATGAAACTACTAATTTTATTCAGTGTATTAATACTTATGCACTTGATGAATTGGAGTTTACTGGAAGTTGTTATACTTGGTGGAATGAAAGAATTAAGGAGGAATGTAAATTCAAAAGACTTGACAGAGTTTTTACAAATAAGGAATCCATGAACATTCTCCAAGAAAGTGAGGTCCGTCACTTGATTAGGGAAGGGTCTGACCATGCCTCTCTACATGTGACTTGAAACAATTTACAGGAGCAGATCAGCAAACCATTTAGTTTCTTGAATTTCTGAGCTAAGCACAATGAATTTATTAAAGTGGTTGAAGAGAGCTGGAAAAAGGAGGAACAAGGATCACCTTTTACCATAGTACAACAGAAGCTTAAAAGATTAAAGGTAGTCTTGGTGCAATGGAGCAAATAAACTTTTGGGAATATATTCCAACAAGTGGAAACATCGGAAGATGTGATAAAAGCTAAGGAAGCTCAACTTGAAATCAACCCAATACCAAAGAATAGGACTTGTTTAAAAAAGGCAGAAGCTAACCTAAAAAGGTACCTACATACAGATGAGGAATACTAAAAGCAGAAGGCTGAAATGAGGTGGTTGCAGGAAGGATACAAAATACAAAATTCTTTCATGCTTATGTACATGGTAGAAGAAGGAAGCTACACATTTAATAAATAAAGACGATGCAAGGAGATATAATTTCTTCCACACAAAACATTGGAGATGAGACAATTAATGTGTTTAGGCAATAGTTCACAGAAACCAATGACCCCACAAACTATGCCATGTTGAAAAATATTCCAAAGATAATATCCAGGGAGCAAAATGAAGAGATGGAAAGACTTCCAGCAGAAGAAAATGTAAAAAAAAAAAGGTAGTTTGTTACCTAAATGGGGACAATGCAAGTGGGCTAGATGAATATCTGGGCATAAGTTGCTGGGAAATTGTGAAACAGGACATCATTATAACATGGTAAAAGCTTTTTACTGTGGAATGGAGATGCCATGGTTCATCACACACAGAATCTGAACTTAATCCCTAAAAAGAAGACAATGAACAATTTTGGGGATTTAAGACCAATCATTCTTAGTACCTTCACCAACAAAAATAATTTCAAGAATCCGAAAAATAGATAGAATAGAGGAATCCATAGCATCCTGAAAGAATAGCTCGCCTTTGGATTCAAGAAACACTAGAGTTACAACTAGATAGAATAGAGGAATCCATAGCATCCCGAAAGAACAACTCACATTTGGATTTCAAGAAACACTAGAGTCACAACTAGAATGCGGGGATGTAACCCCGAAACCAAAAGAGTCTAGGTCCGAAAAATAGATAGAATAGAGGAATCCATAGCATCCTGAAAGAACAACTCACCTTTGGATTCAAGAAACACTAGAGTCACAACTGAGGTCACAAAGTAGCCACCGAAATAGGCCATATACTTAACAAAAAAGAGCTAGTGCAGTATCAGTACACAAATTTCACAGTGTACAAATAGAATCGCTAGCCAACTCCAGTTACGCGAAATATGAACAGGTCACCACAACTTACTAAAAAAGATAACACATCTAATAACATGATCAACAACAGTGTAACAAGCCAACCAGATTCACTCACGGAACACACACACAAACAACTAATGTACCAGGTGTAGTATCCGAGCCAACCGTTAGTATGTATTGGTGTGGTACCTGAGCCAACCATAAATGGATATTTCGTACAAGGTGTGGTACTTATATCAACCGTTAGTATGTATCAGGCGTGGTACCCGAGACAATCATCAATCAAACATCACAATCAATTTGAATACAAATCACATTTGTACACCAAATAAACACATTCACTGCGATTGATAACAATAAAACATGTCCGCTTATATTCCTCTTATTTCCCTAGTCATATGGTCTATAGGTAATATTAATGCAGTAGTTAACAAGCATATATGATGTAAACGTAAATCAAACAACCATCACCTACCACGAATTAAGTTTGGAATACTCTATGAAACCTAATTAGTTCTCCCCTTATTATGATACCTAGCATGTTCTTTATCTACAATTAATTAACATAACACATAAGCATACCCAAATAACCTAAATACATCTGGATTATGGCCTAATCCAAAGCCGGAAAAAATAATTAGTGGTTTGGTTTGATAGTGAAATTTTTTTCCATCATAATTGATTTGATTTGGTTTTAACTAAAAAAAATCAAATCACACCACCAATCCGACATTATATATATACACTTAAAAACAATTTATACATAAAAATATTTGTTGTGATATAATTTATAAATATTTCTCAAACTTTGTTCATAGTTCTATCTTTTTAAATAATAGGTATTTTAGTGGGCAATCCTACTCATTCAAAGAATTAAATTATAATGGTCCTCTTGTGACTTTAGGCCATTGAAATCCGAAAGCTTAGCTTTTAGTTTTTGAGACCATATGCAATTTACTAATTTCCCACCTTAGTTAACAATATACAGTTAAAAGGCAAATATAAGTTGCATAATTTAAGCAGTACACAATAAAAGTTATTTATTTATGTCAATCTATCTATAATGATATCTTTATTTGTATCCATTTATCTATTTATATCTATCTATATTATTATACAACACAAATAATAATGTTGAATGATAAAAATATTCTTGAAATATTAATCAACTTATATATCCTTTTAATCTAAATCTATCCATATTTATATCTATAATGATATCTTTATAGCTATCTATTCCTTGTCAAACGATTATTTTATTCTTTTATAAATAACGCCATGTTATTTAAAATTGTAAAATTTAAAATTTTACCTAATTAATATTTAGAATTTTTAAAATAATTAAAAATTTTCCACCAACTTCATAATAGAATGTGCTCGAAGAATTTGGGTTTGCAAAGAAAACTTTTTGCGGAAGAAATTCACATTCTTGATTTTTTTTTTTTTTTTAAATAAATAAACTGCTCTTAGAATTAAAAATTGAGATTAAGAAATTATTGGGTAAATCATAGTTGTAATTAGTCAATAATACGATATGTATATTATGTATTCGATGTTTTATTGAACATTTGGTGTGTCATTATCTATGTATTCGATGCTTCCTTTTTCCTCTTCAAAGTTCCTGTCCTCTTCTATTAACAAAGCTATAAATTATAAATCTTATAAGTACTTTTTTATTTTAGTCAAACACTACAAAATTTCTTAAAAACTATTTTAATTTAAAAACATTTAATTGAATTCTCCATTTTTGCTATAATTGTTAATAATCGTGTCAATAATTGACTAAATAGCTATAGTTTTATTGCTATAATAAAATTTTGTAGTTGATCATACTTTTTGTCACGCTATAAAAGTTATTGTGGCAATAGTAACATTTTAGCTCTAATAAATTATTTGAAACAAAATATTATTGCCTATTTTTGCTTCAAAGTTATAAAAATTTGTGGCAATAGTTATATGATATAACCACATCTTTTCTGCTATGATAAAATTTTATAGCTAATTATTAATTTTTGCCACAAGTTTTAAATTTATTATAGCAATGGTAACATTTTAGCCATAATAAATTATTTGAAACAAAATATTGTAGCTAAATAAATTATTTTGCCTTAAATTACAAAAGAAATTTGATAATAGTTAAATAATATAGCCATAAATTTTTTGCTACAACATTTTGAAGTTATTATTAATTTTTGTCACGTGTTGAAACTTGTTGTAGAAATAGTAACATTTTATCCACCAAGAGTTATTTAAAATAAAATATTATAGCTAAATAAATATATTTTTCATCGAGTACAATAAAATTGTTGCAATAGTTGACTTAGTAGCTATAATTATTTGTCATGACGAAATGGTATAGCCACAAATTTATTATTGTAATAAATTTATAGCTAATAAATACTTTTTTACCACGAGTTGTGTTGTAGCAATACTAACCTAGTGTAATTAAAGGCGTTATTTATTCAATTCGATTCAATTTTATAGGTCTACTTAATAAATTTTAAATGCAATTTCAATAAATAAGTGGTTATAGCTAGTTAATTTTGATTAACTAATTATATTGAACGTAAACATAACTTCATAAGTCTCATTCAAACTTTATTTTAATCAAGTGCCTATTGTTTAACTCAAACTTGTTTCATCAGAATAATATATTTATTGATCTCGTGTATTTAGAGGTATTAACCGTTCGGTTCAATTAAATTTTACAGCTTATAAATCTTAAATATAACTTACATTAATAAATAAGTGATTATATTAATTTAAATCAACTAATTATGTCAAATTTTAGCAAAATTTCAAAAAGTCTCATTCACACGTTATCTTGACCAAGTATTTTCATGACTATTATTTGACTAGTACGTAATTTATTTGGACAATATCTTTAATTATCAACTTAATATATTTAAAGGTGTTCAATCATTCGACTCGATTCAATTTTATAGAACTTTACTTGTGAGTTTCAATTATAATTTAAATAAAATGGGTGACTATGTAATAATTGTATATATAAATAAAAGAAATAATTAAATTTATCTTCAATACAAAAAAAGAACGAAGGCAATCTTCAATAATAGTTCAATACCTACTTATAACCTCAAACTTATCAATCCCATATTGTATCTTATGCAACATGATTTTTGGATGTTAATTGTACATTTTTAATCGATAACCATTTTTTTAATTAGAAGTTATGAAGATATTAGTGAATGTTTGGTCTATATTATTATTTTAAAATAAGTGCTTAATATTCTTTTATATGTAAGCAATTTTTTTTTTAAAGTATTCATAAAAACTTTAATAATTGCATTGATATTATGAATATGATCTTTAATTATTCCTACTAGGGGTGTTCATGATTTGGATAAAAACCAATCCAAACCGATTAAATGAACCGATTTAATTTGGGTTTTGGTTTGGTTTGGTTTTAGATTGTTAAGAACCAATAGTATTTGGTTTGGTTATGGTTTTGTTCGAAAAAAATCGAAGAAATAACCGAACCGAACCAACAAGTTATAGACATAAATTTTATTATCATACATACATAATATATTATATTCATAAACAATTTTAAAGATTTTATATATGTTTCATCAAATTTATTTATAATTTACTTATGAAAGAAAAAATGTCC
>JAJOOF010007177.1:0-29394 GCA_029582545.1 Solanum lignicaule | reverse complement strand
TGGGAAGAGTTGTAGACTTCGATGGATGAATTATCTCCACCCTGATGTTAAGAGAGGACCTTTTACCATGGAAGAAAGAGAAACAGTCATCAAAATGCATCAGCAACTTGGAAATAGGTGAGAACTACGATCTTAAGTTTATTTAATAAATTAGGCATAATCGTACGTACCTATAACGTATCTAATAGAAAATGTAAATCCAGATGGGCTACTATTGCTGGAAAATTGCCAGGAAGAACAGATAACGAAGTTAAAAACTTCTTTCACACACATCTAAAGAAGCATCTTGGACAGAAATATATTATTGATGCCCCGGTGAAGTCTAGGAGGGTAAGAAAACCAAAGAAAAAGGCCGCTCAAGAAAAACCTCAATTATTTGTCCATATTTCTAAAACATGGAGTAACATGAACACTACTAATTTGATGATATCACCAATGGGTGGTTCTTCTTCACTATCGAGCAGTAGCATTATTACATTTGATCAAAATGAAAAGATTGATGAACCAAATCCGATGATTGACATGGAAAAGACGGTACTTATCTTGGAGAGCAATCCAGCTGCAACGACTCATCATCATCAATCATCGTCACATAGTAATATTGATTCCTTCGATCAATTTGTTGACACTACTTCATTTTGGCTTAATCTACTTAACGATGCCAATCGTATTATTTTATGAAATCAAGATTATACTAATAGATAATTATGGTCTAATCTTCAGTTACATGATGAGATGGATGTTTAGTTTAATTAATGAGATGAGATTGTGTTAACAGTGTATGAATTGGCTTTCATAGCTACGAGTTATAAATATATCAATGATGACAAGGACTTTAGTATGAGTTGTATGTGTATATTATATGATCTATCTATTCATACGATCGATCACGACGAATTATGAGCTATATAATATTCTTTCTGTCTCAATTTATGTGGCATAGTTCAGATTTCGAGAGTCAAACAGTTTTAGTTTGACGGTAAATTTAGACATGAAATCTTTAAGTTTTTTGAAATAAAATTTATATATTTAAAAATATATATGAAAATTACGATAAAAAATAGACTTATTTAAATATTAAAATCCGATATAAATTAGAATGGAGGAAGTATGTGTATTGAGTCTCTATTCACTAGTTAGATGGTATAGATCATCACTTTACTACTTCTTCCTTTTCATTTTATGTGTCTTAATTTAATTGTACCAAGTACGAAAGAACTTTTGAAAGTAAAGATTTTCATTAAATTTTATATACTTAAACTCTAGAGGGGTGTAAATTGTAATGTACCATAATGATCTTAAACATGATATGTTTGTAATTAAAAAATTAGTAAACACAAATAATAGTACTCTTTTTATTTCAATTTATTTGTCTTATTTTATTTTTTGTCTGTTAGATAAATATTTTTTTTTCCTTTTTGACAACTCTTTAATTCTGACTTCCCATCCGGTATTCAATACTTGTATTGGGCCCGACTAATTAAATCCCTACTTCCCACTCTCTACCGCAACCCTTGATGATGATTAAAGGGCATTTTGATTATATTCTACAAATCTTTAGTTTTAGTCCACAAAATTTAAAAACTTTTTTATCATCTTAAACTTCGTGTCAAATTAAAATTAGACAAATAAATTGAAATAAAGGGAGAAATATTTTTTTAAACGAAATAAAGTAAGACATATAAATTTTAAAAAAAGTATTAATTTTTTTGGGCATGGATATATATATATATATACTAGTTTTTTGACACGTGCGTTGCACCTGATTATCAATTTGAAAAATATATGTTATAGTAAATAGTATTGCTTATTTAAGCGAAGATTTGAATAATAAGCTTAGCAAAAAACAATATTGCAGATTCTTTTGTAATGTTCAATGTGGATCCTCATATATATATCTTATTCACGCAAACCTATGAAGATGGTCAATGAAATATTTTATTAGTTAAATGCAATAATGTATATATTTATTTCAATTTGATGAGGTTCAATAATGTAATTAGTCTTATCTCACTAATATTACCTTATAGACAATAGTTGTTTTGTATTTTTCTTGTCATCTAACCAGATATGCTTTGCATGTGTATTCTACGTTAAATTGTTTAGATGTCATATGAACATGTGAAGAGAACAACTACATTTTATATATTCACATATTTTCACATTTGTTGTGAGTTTTTTATTTAAAAAAAAGAACTCGGAACATTTTAAAATAATATATTTTGAAGTTAGAAGATCTTGTTAACTTGATAATACATTTGTGACATATATAATACTTTAATTTAAACACAAATACCCATCCAAATATAAATATATATTTGCATTAATGAAAATATTTATCTCATAAAATTTGCAATTAAATAAATAATAAAAATTAAACTAATATTAAGAAATAGTAAATAAGTAAAACAAAATGATAATGTTTATATAGTAATAACTATTTTGAAGCAAACATGCTCAGAGTCTAAATCACATAAGTAGCATTGATAAATAAAGTCATTCTTTTGTCTTGAACATCAAAAATAAATCGTGACAATTTTCTAAATTTTGGAAAAAGATATTCAAAAGCATATATCTACATCATAAGAGAAATTGTTAACAAAAACAAATGAATTTAGACTAAATCATGTTAACTTTATATATTGGAACATTACATACTAATGTATATATTAAGCAAAAAATAATTATTTTATCATCAAAATTATTTTCCTCAAGTACTTGAGGTTATGGAATATACCCTCTTAGGATAGAACGACTTACTTCATCAGAATAGTGGTACCTCATATTCGAACTCACTCAACGATAATAAATCACACAAAAAAATTTAAAATGCAAGAAGAAGAAGAGTAGAAGATTAAAAAAAATTGTGGTTGAAAATGAGAGAAAGTCCCTCTATTTATAGTCAACAAAGGGTAGTATGAACAAATATTTTTTGTATCTTATCAGAAAAGTCATGACCTTTTGGAGAAATCACAATGCTTTGAAAAAGTCACAACTTATTGAAAAAGTCGCAACTTATTGAAAAAGTCACAACTCTTTGACAATGTCACAACTCATCGAAAAATCACAACCCTTTGAAAAGAGTCATAACTTATCGGAAAAGTCACAACTCATCAAAAAAGTCACAACCTAAATTAGGAATATTATAGTAATTTAACATTCAAGTTAGGAGTTCATGCTTTTAAGGTATATATATATATATATATATAGTACACCTGGCAGAACATGAAAGCTAAAGATAATTTTCATGTACAAATTGAAATGTGTCACTAGATCATTCCCCAGCATTTTGGGAAGAAACAAAGTTGAAGATAAAAGGAATAAGAAGCTCTGAGAGGAAAGTTCCAAGTATGTTTGCTAATCTGATGGTCAAATAATCATATTTTTTTTTAACCAAAAGTTACTCTAATTAAAGTAAAGGCAAAACTTTAAACAATAGAACAAATGAAGCAATCCTTTTTTTTTTTATTAAAGAGAAAATTGAAATTTTGATCTAATTATACTATCAATCTTAATCAATTCTTTTGAAAAAAGTTCAGTGGACATTTTTTTCCGTATGAATGAGACGAAAAACAACACAAATAAATCTGACTATATGGGTGTATTCTTTACAAACAAAATATTGTCTAGAAAAATAAGTACGTTTCTTCCTTAATTTTTTTGTGCTTGGTTTGTGAGCTAGAAATATTATCTCATGGTAGGGATAGCAGGGTGGTGGGCATGGGGTTCACGGAAAGTGAGAATAAAAATGAAGTGTGTTGAATAGCGGGAATGACACAATCAATATAATATGAGAATAAAAATGAAGTGTTTTTAAAACTGTCTTTTTGTTTTCTCATATTGAATGAAGAAAAAGTTGGTCTTCCAAACTACTGTATAAATGAAGAGGAAATATGATTTGTGAAACTGGTTTTTCTCTACCTTCACTTAAAAAAAAGGAATTTTATTCATTTTTAAAAAAATTATCAAACACATGAACACATCATATATTAGTACGGATATTATGAATGGACTTCCAAGTTCTAATTTTTTTCGCTCAAGTAAATCTTGAAAACATGAACACTATATTAAATAAATATAAACTTATTATTGTCGTACATAGACTATTGTTTGAAAGATTAATTTTAATTTTAATTTTATTAGAGGAATAATAGGTTCCTCTGTTTTATTTTATATATTTAAAATTGACGAATATTATGAATGAACTTCCAAGTATAATATATCAAAATATCTTTCAAATTTTATGGCTTTAAACAAGATATATAAGATGTTGAAATTGAAAAGTTGCTAATTATAGAAAAATAACATTATTTTAAACATTTTTTTAAAAAAAAGTAAGACATATTGAAACCTTGAAATGATAATTCATTGGATAAGCATTTAATTGGTGCATAATCAGCTGGTATTTCAAAATTAAGAATTAAAAATGGAGAAATGTCCTGGTATTTCTTTTGAATAATTTACTAGATCGTATTGGAATGGGAGAAGACCATCTACTCCCACTAACTTTACAACTTTATAATTATAAATCAACATTTTTATGCAAATCACAATTTATTTATTTAAAAGAAATCATACTGACTTCTGGGAAGGCACATTTTAGATTCTCTCAATCTGCATTAGTCTTTAAATCACTGCTTTTAGTTGCTAAGGTATTGTGTACTTTGCACTACACTAGTTAGTTATTTCATTAATAAAAAAAAGACTTTGAGAGATGGTTATTTCTAGGTAACTAATCTATTTTCAGAACTGACTAATAAAAAAAATAAAAATAGTGTTTAGAATTTAAATTTTATGGTTCTAAATTCTACCGTAACGACTTCATACGTTAGTAACTGATTTCAAAATTTATTTGTTGAACATAATTTTAATATAAATATAAAGTTTGAATTAAAGTTATTAGATACGGTTACCATTCATTCCTAATTTGCTCTGGTGGTGTATACCACAACATTTTGGAGAAAATTCCAACTACTTTCTGTATGTGTGTTACACAAGAAACAAGTTCTTTAGTAATTATGCCAGTAGTAAGTGTGAAATAAAGTAAAATAATATTTTAAAAAATTAAGTGGAAAAACTCCTCTCACACACATTTTTTTTTTTTTGGAGAAAGTCCTTATAACTCAAAACAATCTAATACAAATAATTACTAGGAATATAAATAGTTGCAATTAAAGCTCAATGGATATATTTGAGATACAATAGTACTCATTTGTATCATTAAAATAGATATAACATTTATTTTAATGTCAATAATTATGTTTCAATCATTTTCTAGTTAAACTAAAATCATAGGCATACATTTCAATTCAAATAGTTTAACCTAACATAAAATGCATCCCTAATATATTGGAAACAAAACAAGAATATTTTTAAGAATACGACCTCAGAGATTAGTATTGTTAAATTAAGTAATCAACATAATTATCAACCTCACGAGGTCGGTAATTATAATTGATTTTTTTCCAAAATATTTTCCGACTTTCTGAGGTCGGATAACTTATTTTCCGCATTTTTTCCCCAAATGAATCGACTGAGATAGATTTCTTTCAAAACAATTTTTAATCTCCTAAAGTTGGTTTCTTTTAAAATAAAATTATATAAACTTGAATCAGAAAATCTACTCACCTAAGTCGATCAATTTTTAATAAAAATACCACATTGACCTTTTTATTTCTCTTAGGTGTAAAAATAAAAATCTTGTATATGTAATACACATAAAGTGATTTTTAAAAAAATAGAAAATAAATTCTCTCGTATCTTTATTAAAAAAAATATGAAAAACAGACCAATATGAATTTTAATTGATCTAGATTCTGACAAAAACTAAGAGGTATGGCACCTTGCTGTTTCCCAATAAAAATAGTACTAATAAATTTCGTCAATATTTTATTATATTTTCACAGAATGCCAGGAAAGGCATTGTCAAACTAGAAACTTGATTTGACGTTAAGTATATTTTTAGCCAACTTTGACGTTAAGTACTTGATTTGGATTAGAAATGTAAAACAAAAACAAGTCTAAATAAAGCATAAAAAAAACAAAAAAAAAAAATCCAAATAAAAGCGTAATATACCTTTTGTAGTTTTGTTTTCCTTTCCTGTTTAAACGATGTGCAATAAATAATAAAGTATTATACTTACTGATTAAGTGATTAGTAATTACTTTTAGAGGTAAATGTGAGTCCTCTCACTGTCATTCCTGTTTTAAAATAAGTATTAATTATTGTAAATAACATATATTTATAAATAGATTTAGAGACGAGAAAAAATAAGTAAAATAACTACATGAGATAAAGATGAAAAGAAGAAGAAATAAGTTCGTTGAGACTTTGTACGCATAATAAATTGTTGATAGCAATCTCAAATATCCCATAAACTCTTGAGTATTTTTAAAGATCAAGATCTCAAATATTCTACAAAGTCTTGGAATATTCATAAATAGATCAAATTCAAATCATCTTAATTCGAGAAATACGTCACTAACAGCCCTCGAATAACGTAGATCAAGTCCAAATAATCCTAGTTTGAGAAATATGTCACTAACGATTCTCAAATTATGTAGATCAAGTCCAAATCATCCTAAGTCGAAAAATATGCCACTAACGGCCCTTAAATTATGGATAAATATCTTATGAGAGAAGAATCAAGGATTAATAAAATTGTACCAGCAATCTTGATGAATAAAATTATGTTTCTTCCTATAAAAAAAATTGTTGATAGCCATTTAATTGTTCTATGCTTCTTAGTCCGGAGTAATTTATCAAAATAAATTCCTTATTTTAAATATTAATAGCAGTTTCTAGTATCAATAATAATTTTGAAAACGTTATTTCTTTTGTTTCTATTTTTTCTAATTATTTAATTAATTAGCTTCTGAACATATATACAATGACTAAAAATATAATAACTTATACATATAAATAAAATTACTTTTTTTAAAATTTAGAATTTTTTTTGCTATTTCCTGAAAAAAAAAAATTAGTATAAAATATTAAGCAATTTGGCATGTTGTAATTACCAGAAAAACAATACAATAAAATTCATATTGGATCAAGGATACACGTCTTAGCTTAACTCATTAGGCTTGATTATTATTAGTTGAATATTGTGACGATAGTAAGCAAAAGATGATATAACGACAACAAAGTAAATAATAAAAGAGATCATCATATGAAGCTTTGGGGTCTTCGATGATGTAGATGAGAACGGTATCCGGTGTTGCCAAATTCAGATTGGAGAACGATTCAACGAAATAAATATTACTCCATAAGACAAAGACTATTGTTATTTTTTTTCCGTATTATTTCAATTTTATTGAATGTTCGAAGGGACAAAAGTAGTGAATGAGATAAAATACCAATTCTATTTCGAAGAAATGCGCAGTCAATTTGATGATACAAATACTAATGTTTGATGATAGATTAGTAAAAATGTGGTCAAATCCCAAATTAAGATGAGAAGTCATTGAGGTCGTTCAATGTAGCTCGTGCTATATAAATACTATAATAGTGTTTATTATAATAATGTTTATTATAATAATAATAATAATAATAATAATAATAATAATAATAATAATTGTGATTGATTGCAACGTTATGATATTCTTTCCTAAGAATATTAGCTGGACCTCACTTATTTAATTTTTAAGTCTCTCTTTGTCAGTTTTTTTGGACTTAATCTTCCCCTTTATTTGATTTTAATATAATATAATAAGTATATTTTTTCTAGGCATACGTCAGCAAACTGACATCACCGCTCTTTGTCGTTCTCACAATCTGTGCTTCTTCCTATAAGCGAGTCAGATAAATAATTAAAGTGACAATTTTAAACAATTTACTATGTTTTTAAATTTTTATATTAATGAAATAGCGTCATATAAATTGAGGTAATAAATAATATTTTGTTTTATTTATTTGACAACCTTTCTACGGTTGTTTTTACGTGATCAGAGAAATTTAGAATTTGGCATAAGTCATCTACGGTCCTTAAAATTGTTCGCATATTTCACTTAAACACCTCAACTAGAGGTTGTTCCTATTGAACACCTCTACAGTTCAAAACATGTGACTATTAAATACTTTTTGATAACATGGCATTATAAGTGTAATACAATTGTAAGTACGCGCGTGAAGCCATAATTTCTTTTTGCTGACCAATAAGAAAAGGACATGTCAACGTAAGAAAATTCATAATCTGAACATAATTTTTTTAAAAAAAAAAACCAGTTGTCTTCTCCAACTCATCTTCCCCAATTGAACTTCTCAATTCAAAATTACCTGAACCACATCAGCCAAATTCCTTTGCTACCATCCCTCGACACGCCCCTTTCTCATATAATCCTTCATTCTTTCTTTCTTTCTAGCATCATTCCGCTATCAACAATATCATCATCGTCGTTCTCTTCATCGGAAAAGCATCAATGAAATAAATGACCAGTAAAAACACAAAAGATCAAAAGAGTTTACTGTTAAAGATTTTCATTTGAATTGTAAAGAGATTTTCATCAAAAATAAAATTAAAATTGAGTCAAAAACAATTCCGACTAAACTCCATTTTTTTCCTACAAAACTAATACGAATCTGAAGTTGTTTTTTTATATAATTAAGAATGGTTATCGGAGTGTACGATAATTTAGCTGTCGATCGTTGTGAGCACGTTCAGGCAAAAAAGAAAATGGGAAAGGACGAATGTCGGGGGTGGGTGGGTTGTTCTGACAATGAAGAAAAAAAAGGAAGAAATTTTTTTTTTTTTTCTGAAAACATAGTATTTATTTTATTTTAATCTCTAATTTATTTTTAAATTGTTATTATGGGACAATGCCACGTGTCTTTTTTTATTATAGTTACAATGCCACGTCAGTCGCAAGTGTATAACACACAATTTCCACTTTTAGTTGATTGTAAAAAAATGTTCGATAAATATTTTTTTTGACTAAAAAAGGTGTTCAATTTGAACATGCCTAATATAAGGTGTTCAAGTGAAATATGCGGACAACTTTAAGGGACCGCAGATGACTTAAGCCTTAGAATTTCTAATTCTTGAGGAGCCCTTCAAGCATTCATGATCAACCATGGCAAGTGGATTAATTAAAAAATAGAAGCAAGTGGATTAGATGTATTACCTATAACTTATAAGATTATTAATTTTAATGTGTAGTTTTTAACGAAAACGTGTTAGTGTCTAACTTTCACGCATATAAAAATATAAACTACATATAGCATCATGGACATCTTTAACTAGATTAGCAAGAGGAACTAGGCATTTTAAGTTTGACCACTACCGCATTAAAAATAACTTTTAGAGGCAATTAATACACATATTATCAATAAGGAGTGATGAAAAATTTATTGATATTAATTAATTTTCATTAAATTTAATGTCGCTATAAATTTTAGAGATATTGACAAAGAGTGTTAATTGCCTCTTAAAATACATATTTAGTAATAATTAAATTATTATCGTTAAAAGATTATTTTTTATGTTGTGTATAACTGCATAGTAAAATGATCCAAAATTGTTCATCATCTCAGATCGATACATTCTTGGGAAAATTGTATATACTCGCAAATTATTAATTCAAATTAAATGCTATAACCACAGTTTGATTTAATTTCAACCCGTAGCAAACTGTTGCCATTCGCCTCTCTCCCTGAAATTCTCGCTCACCACTCTCCCTCTCTCGCTCACCAGTCTCTCCCTCACCTCTCTCACTTTATACAAACACAAATGTATAAATTGTGTTTCTGTTTGTATAAAGTGAGAGAAAATTGTATATACAC
This sequence comes from Solanum lignicaule, assembly GCA_029582545.1. NCBI lineage: Eukaryota > Viridiplantae > Streptophyta > Magnoliopsida > Solanales > Solanaceae > Solanum > Solanum lignicaule. The sequence continues at coordinate 19,613 of JAJOOF010007177.1, read as the reverse complement.
ATGCAAATACATATATCATCATCCTATACACTTATAATTATACAATACAAATCTTCCCCTACCTAGTTCTCTGTCATGACTTAGACCGTCGTGATTGACACCCACACTAACACTCCGGTGGGAGAACCACTACTACAACCCAAACCAAGCAAATAATCTAAATACTAAGAAATAAAAATAGAGTTCCCATAAACTCTAACAATAATAACTAACAATGCGAAAGAATAACCTACAACCTGAAAGTCAATGTACCAACACATTCTAACAATGAACCAAGTCTAAACAAGAAGGGATACAACCCCATACTAATGAACTAACTAAAACAAATGTCTAAGTCCGGAAATGGTGGACATAGACGACAGAGAATTCCATGGCAGCCCAGAAGAATTGGCTCATCCTTGAATTCGAACGACGATCACTGATCTTCTAAGCGAGGTTTGTCAATAGCCGCTTGAAGATGCCCTGTACTCAACAAAAATAAGAGCAAGTGCTGAATCAGTACATAACCATAGTGTACTGGTAAGATTATGTGGCTATCCCACTAGTGCAACATAAACAAGTCAAACAACATTATAACCATATGCATACATATCAACATATACAATATCATCAACATTTACGAACAACGAACAACTTCACATTTTATGTCAAATCATTGGTCCTCTCATGGAACCCAAACCCAAACAATTAGCATGCCAGAAGGTGGCAACCGATCCCATATTTATGCCGGAAGGTGGCAACCGATACCATTTTTATGCCGGAACGTGGAAACCGATCCCATTCAAGATCATACATTTAAGTCATGATTTCATGGCATTCATCAATTCTCTATCTCATTTACAACAAGTGTGATCAACATTGCAACATTCATACATATACAAGTATTATAATGAAGCAAGAACGAGCATACATCACACAATCATAGAATCACAACCATCACCTACCTCGAAACAAGCTTGAAACCCTAAGAAACTTGATCCTTCCCTTTTCGGATTCATTCCGCTTGTTCTTGGTCTACAAACAATCAATATAATAGGGGAATCAATAAACAATCATTAATTACCTGAATTACTAACAATTCTATGAACCCTAGATCAAACTCATGATCCCAATTATCCAAATTAGGGTTGTTTCCACCATAGAATCTATAACAAAACTCTCCCCCATCAATATCCGCCCATTCTATTACTTCTACGGATCAAAAAATGGATGCGGGGAGTGAAAAGCTTACCTTTAGCCTCAAGAATGGTGAAAAATGAGTATGAGTCGCTTGGGGTCGTTCCTTAGCTCTAAAAGTTGAAAAGTGCATAATGAGGTCGTTTAGGGGTTTATTAACGACTTTAATTCACGTCGGACCCACCACAACGGCCACCACCCCGCCATAGCGGCCACGCCAAAACGGTATTCTCAAGACAGAGAGCTAATTCAAGAATTCCAAAATTCCCATTTCACAACACACCTTTAACCCATAAATACCCTTTATGCTAAGATCGATTTCGGGAGTTCTACCCGCCCGAATTCAATTCCGTAAAGTCGTAGGGATTCCTTAACTAGTTATCTAACTACTCATGTAATCAAAATCAAAATTACTTCACCCGATTGTTACCAGATTTTCCTACACCTCAATGACTCCGATTTCGTCCAAATCTGGACAAGGTTGGGAAAGTCTAAATACTACAAAAAAGTTTTTCGGCCCCAAATTTTCCCCGTTGGTTTTTCTATAACGACGGGAACAAGTCATTACAATAGATACCAATTTACCCATCACTCGTCCCTGAGTGACCAAACTTAGGAAAATAGGCTAAGGAAGGAATGAAGTAGTACCTGAATCGACGAACAATTGGGGATACTTGTCTCACATGTCTCTCTCAGTTTCTTAAGTAGCTTCCTCAACTGGATGATGCTTCCATTGAACTTTCACGGACTTAATCTCCTTGGTCCTCAACTTGCGCACATCACGATCAAGAATTGCAATCGGTTCCTCCTCATATTAGAGGTCATTGTCTAACACAATTGAGTCTCACTTAATAATATAATCCCCATCACTATGATACCTCTTCAACATAGATACATGAAATATCGGATGAACACTTGATAAATTAAGAGGTAAAGCCAATTTATACGCTATCGGTCCCACACATTCAAGAATCTCAAATGGCCAATGTGTCTAGGACTTAGCTTACCTTCTTACCAAATCTCATCACCCCTTTCACGGGTGATACCTTAAGAAGAACATTTTCACCAGATTGAAACGCCATATCTCTTACCTTATGATCAACATACTTCTTTTGTCTACTATGGGCTGCTAGAAGCTTAGCTTGAATACTCTCAACCTTATCTTGAACATCCTTCACTAAATCAATCCCAAATGGTTTCACATCTCCAACCTCAAATCATCATATGGGTGATCTAAATCCATTCCCATATAGTGCCTCAAATAGTGCAATATCAATGCTGGAGTGATAATTATTATTATAGGAGAATTCACACAAAGGTAAGAATTTATCTCAATGCCCTCCAAAATCAATCACACATGCCCTCAATGTATCTAGCACGCTTTCTGAGATTCCATGAGCTGGGTATTTCAGGAAGAGTGCCTTGAATCTCAACCACAATTTATGGATGGATTCTCCCTCGACTTGTCTAAAACTCAGGATTTTATCCCTGAGAGACACCATCCTTAAGAGAGAGAGATCTAGTTGTTCACCATTGCTACCAGACATAATCTGGATTCCTACTAAAAACAGCAACACAATGGGAAACAAAACTAAAAATAAAATAAAATTAGTAGACTACAACTAAGAAGAACAAAAATTTTATTAAGCTAAAAATTCTCAAATAACACCATTCCCCAGCTGTGGGGCAATTTTGATGTTTGCGTAATCAAGACACAACTTCCGATGCAAGTGCCAACGATCATACAATAGTTTAGTAACCCAACCAAGAGTTGGGATCGTTCCCAAGAGAGTGGTTTTGAGAATTAATAGAAAAATAAAACTTAGTTCTAACTAGCAGTAGCTAAAGACATTAACGATTCAAAACATTGAAAATTAAATAGGGACACAAGAGTGTCAATTAACAATGGGGTTTTTTTTGTCACAAGTAGGTAAAAACAACAAAATAAACAAGGGTTTCTAAGTAATGAAAGGAGATCCTTGGGATGTGACGGGAATACATGTTAAGCTAGATTATTGGGTACATGCTTTCGATAGAAGATTCATAGAGTAATTGTGAATAGGCTAGACTTTAAGGGAATAAGATATCTCTCTCGAGCAACTTACCCCGTTTCAAATGCGTTCCTCTCGGACACCCACTTGCCGCATGGAAACCAGCCTACGCCTTAACCCACTCACTCTCTCGAGCTGAGTATGTGGAGATGGAACTAGGGTTCACTCTCTCGAGCTAAACCTCATGTCGACCCACTCATACTGGCCATCAATTTAGTGGTCTTAGTTTTACGACCTCCCTCTCGAGCAAGCCGAAAACACATAAATAAACTTGTATTTGCAACTACAAATTCATTAAATTCATCCACAACCACTAAACGAAATCACAATTAAACTACGATTAAACTATCAGCAAGCAAGACCCAACAATTATCTTAACCCATATTCCCTAAATCACACGCCAAAAATTGGGGTTTTTAGCCATACATCAAGAGATAAAAATTTATACCTAAATGATCTTGCATTGAAATAGGTATGAAGATTTAAGTCTTGTTACAGTCTAATAGTGAAGAATCCAAAAGACTCAAGTCCAAATCCTTGGAGATGAAACCCTATTTTTCTTCAAGTCTTCAAAACTTTCTCAAACTCAGAGCAAAAATACTAAAAAGTACTATTCTATATGAAAATTATAATAATTGTTCGACTCCTAAAACTACAACTCTAACTAGTATTTATAGTTTTCACAGATTTGTGTTGCAGCGGATCATTCGGCGTCGTTAGTCGAAATCGCCGATTAACTCGGCGATTCGCCATTTCGTGTAGTTCATTTCCGTCTTGCACCAGACTTCAGCATCGTCGTACTCTGGGTCATTGGGCGACATGGTACCGCTTCGCAGAACTTCTCGGCGATGCGCCGACTGCTCCCTATCTCCGCCGACTTGATCATTTCCTTCATGGCTCAACACACTGGAACAAAAGGCGAAGTAAGACCTTTTGGCGACTCGCCAAGTGGACTCGGCGATCCTTAGGCCTTCATTTCTTCATTCTTCTCGGCCTTTTCATTCATTTTTGCTACGTAGTGTCTATGCTTTCCTTCAAACATCAAATACCTGAAACTTAAGGGTTTTCATCAAATATTGAGATAAAATAAGCATTTGAGGACATAATTTTTATTAAAATATAGCCCTAAATGAGTCCAATTTGTGGACTCATCAACACCCTCAACTTAAACTTTTGCTTGACCTCAAGTTCAGCCGTTAAAAAAGGGTGTCTCAATTTCCATGCGAAGATCAAATGTGTACTCAAAGATTTAAATTGTGACTCACCAATATCAACGAATTGCATGCTCACAATACTTGCTTCAAATACAAGTTCAAGCTCAACTATAGTGTTTAAATGCCCTCACACAAAGAGTGATTCCATATTCACACAATGGTTTTACAGTTTAAAGCTTCGAAATTAGATGCAATTTTCACACTCATAAAGAAGAACATAATGCATAATTTCACCCATAGGTTTGCCCGTATTTTCCAATCAACATTTGTTTCAGCTCACTCAAGATCAAAAAGGTTTTTTCAAGGCTTGTAATGGGGCTGAGTGCAATGGTATGGTCATTTAGGCTTAGTGGCTTTTATCCTCATGAAATGTGGTGCTCACAACACTTCCTTTCATTTTCCTTCATCATTCTCTTTAGTGCTCATAAGTCATCCTATTACTCAATTTCCATGGATTGTTAGGGAACCCCATCTCTTTTGTACTTTATTCCACAACTTTCTTTTTCATTCTTTTTCTTTTTCTTTCTCTTCTCTTTCTTTTTTATATGGAGAGGTTCCATTTTTCTCAACACCATGGGTTAAAGGAGATTTTCTTGCACTTTTTGACTTTTCCTTTTTCTTCTTCACCACACACCAACTTAGGCTTTTGGCCTAAGTTGGCTATTCAATTAACCACAATTCAAGAAGATTATAGGTAATGGATTAAGAAAGGTCTAGTTTTCATCAAGTTTCTTTCAAAGAAGGGTAAGGCTCAAAGGGTGTTCAAGAGAGAATCACACGCTCACAAGGTAGGTCACAAAAGAGGTATATGTCAAATTGGCTCACACTCGTAAAAGTTGCCTAAGATCATATCAAGAGATAACATCACTTAGTTGACCGGACCAACGAGGCAAATCCTAGGATCTATCATACATAGCTCACAGGTAAGCTCATCACACTAGACATTGATACTATAAGTCAAACAAGACTCCACACTTTCGCTAGTGTGCAATGATCATCACAAGATAATCGATTTGATAAATAGCTAATCACAACGAGATGCAAGGAGTTCACATATTGTCTATGCAACTTCATTTGGCCTCATCGTAGCCGTACATTCATGTTCGTTCGATTGAGAGCGCTATTCAAGTCATCGGTATTGATTGGAACCGAGACTCAATTTTTTACAAAAGAACAGCCACATTCAAGAGCATATAGAAGGTGGCGAAAATGTGCAAAAAATTCAAAAAAATTCGAAAGGGTCCAAATCATTTTGCAACTTAAAATAAAATGAGCTTATAAAAGGAGCCATAAGCTTAAATATCCACAGAAAAACAGTATTTAACACTATTTAAAACAGAACAACCCAAATATAAACAAAATACAAACATTAAATAGCACACAAAGGTGGGCCTCACCCCACCACAAACAAAAACATTTGTCCTCAAATGCAAATAACAAAATATCCAGAATGTAAATTAAAGGAAGACCAAGAGGGAGGTAAAGAAGGGATCCTGTTTAAGCAGTCGCTCCATCTGTTTGGGGCTTAGTTCCCGATGTAGTACTTTGAATATGGGCATCAGTGCCCGAAGTCACCTTAAGGGGAACAACGATACCGAATTCACCACAGTCTGTTGAGTGTGTGTTTGCCAGAAAGATATGCACTGCTCTGCAAAATCCCCTGGCCCATGATGGAATATTAGGGTCCAGGGTAATGCTCTTCCTGGCAGAAGTGGGCCTTTTGCCCTTGCATTTCCCAGTAGTTGTGGTCAATTTCATAGCTTTGCCTTTCGACGTAACTCTCTCCTCATTTATCGCACTCCCTTTTGACTTCTCTTGGGCTGGTTTTATTCTTTCCACAGCTTTTGATTTAGACATGTCTGCAAAGTTTTGAAGAGAAGTTAGAAAAACTAAAACAAAATCAAAGAAGAACTTATGTAGACAAACTCGCCAAACCAAATGGCGAATTGCCGATTTCTTAGGTGAGCTAAATCAGGCTCGCTAAAGGAATTAGCTCCAAAACTATAGCAAAAAGGCGAAAGGGGACATCTTTGGCGGGTCACCGATAGTTTTCGTCGAACCAGGACAGGTCCACTGAAAGTTTCAGTGCATAAATGTGCATGGTGCAAATAAAGGGCGAAAGAGAAGACTTTCGACGAGTCGCCAAATGCTTTCTACGACATCAAGCTTCTCGCTGAAGTTACAAAATTAATCGTCAAATATAGCACGAAATCAAAAGCGAGATGGGGACTTTAGGTGAACCGCCGAGTGGTTTGGCGAGCTCGACTCAGCTTGCCAAACGGCCCAACGTGCCTATTTTCGACCCAACTTCTCAAATTCAACCTAGCAACTCCTGAAAACACAATAAAAACATGCACCAGTACAATTAAGGTAGGACCCATAACACCCAAACACAACCCCCTCAAATCCAGTTTAAGGCATGCAATTACGAAAATTCAACAGTCACAACTACCCGAGCTAGAATATCAAATTAAATCATGCATACTAACAATCTAATCCTCTCAAGGAGGAGTAGAACACTTCAACCAGATCCTGCTATTGCAAATGAGTATAGATTTTGATAAAATAAACCCGGGGCATAGAAAACCAACATTTGGTGTCGACAAAGAGAAGATTGAAACACTAGGCAGCAATGTAACCCAATCCCGAGCACAAATCAACACTAATAATACTCTAAATATGCAAGAAAAATACGAACTAGAGTGCAAGTGTGAGTCTGGGCAGATAAAAAGTGAGGGGAAAGTGAATGAATCTTCAACTTTTAAACTGTTTGCCTGCGAAGTCGTCCAATTTTTGCCCATTCGGCGATATTATTCTGGATCGCCGAACCACTTAGCGTTTCACCAAGGAGCCACTTGCTTCGCCGAATTTTTCAGAGCCTCCAGTTATTTTGGAAATCCAAACGATGGTCTCAGTGTCGGAGATTCGTCAATAATTTCCTATGTTCGCCGAGTTTTACAAACTCCAATGTAAATTGGTCTTGAGTCTAACGGAGGTCTAGTTTGGGGTCTCCAAACCTTGCGGCGATTCGCTGATGGGACCTGTAGCTCCAATCGCTGGATAGATATGAATTGGGAGGCAAATATCTCATTTTGAAGTATAACATTCTCCTTGATCTCATTTAACATTTTTTCTTGACCTTCGACTTTACTGAGCATGAATGAGAGTATCTCCTCTATTTGTCTGTCCTCACTTTTATTGGGTTTCATACGCTTGTGAGGCGGAACATACCGGTCCTTTCTTTTAGCTGGTGCTTCCAATTCCATATTCTTCTTGGTCACTATATCTAATTGAGTCAACAGCGTGGCCAAAGTATGGTCTTTTTCAGCCTCTTTGTTAGTCGTTGCCATGTGATCAAGCAGTTGGGTGGCTACTGCAAAGGATAGTCGTGAGAGCCCCATAGGTACAATTTAGTCCGCCATTCTTTTATTCTCCGGGCCAAGACTTTTGTAGAAGCAATCCACCAGCACGCTTTCTGAGATTCCATGAGCTGGGCATTTCAGGAAGAGTGCCTTGAATCTCAACCACAATTTATGGATGGATTCTCCCTCGACTTGTCTAAAACTCAGGATTTTATCCCTGAGAGACACCATCCTTAAGAGAGAGATCTAGTTGTTCACCATTGCTACCAGACATAATCTGGATTCCTACTAAAAACAGCAACACAACGGGAAACATAACTAAAAATAAAATAAAATTAGTAGACTACAACTAAGAAGAACAAAAATTTTACTAAGCTAAAAATTCTCAAATAACACCATTCCCCGGCTGCGACGCAATTTTGAAGTTTGCATAATCAAGACACAACTTCCGATACAAGTGTCTACGATCGTACAATAGTTTAGTAACCCAACCAAGGGTTTGGATTGTTCCCAAGAGAGTGGTTTTGAGAATTAATAGAAAAATAAAACTTAGTTTGAACTAGCCATAGCTAAAGACATTAACGATTAAAAATATTGTAAATTACAGAGGGACACAAGAGTGTCAATTAACAATGGGGGGGTTTTTGTCACAAGTAGGTAAAAACAGCAAAATAAACAAGGGTTTCTAAGTAATGAGAGGGGATCCTTGGGATGTGACGGGAATACGGGTTAAGCTAGATTATTGGGTATATGCTTTCGATAGAAGATTCATAGAGTAATTGTGAATAGGCTAGACTTTAAGGAGGATAAGCTCTCTCTCGAGCAACTTACCCCGTTTCAAATGTGTTCCTCTCGAACACCCACTTGCCGCATGAAGACCAATCTACGCCTTAACCCACTCACTCTCTCGAGCTGAGTGTGTGGACATGGGACTAGGGTTCAGTCTCACGAACTGAACCCATGTAGACCCACTCACACTGGCCATCAATCTAGTGGTCTTAGATTTACGACCTCTTTCTCGAGCAAGCCGAAAACACATATAAACTTGTATTTGCAACTACAAATTCATTAAATTTATCCACAACCACTAAACGAAATCACAATTAAACTACGATTAAACTATCAGCAAGAAAAACCCAACAATTATCTTAACCCATATTCCCTAAATCACACCCTAAGAATTTGGGTTTTTAGCCACAGATCAAGAGATAGAAATTTATACCTAAATGGGCTTGCATTCAAATGGGTATGAAGATTTAAATTTTGGTACAGGCCAAGAGTGAAGAATCCAAAAGACCCAAGTCCAAATCCTTGGAGATGAAACCCTATTTTTCTTCAAGTCTTCAAAACTTTCTCAAACTCAGAGCAAAAATACTAAAAAGTACTATTCTATATGAAAATTATAATAATTGTTCGATTCCAAAAACTAAAACTCTAACTAGTATTTATAGTTTTCACAGATTTGTGCTGCAACGGATCATTCAGAGTCGTTAGTCGAAATCGCCGATCAACTCGGTGATTCGCCATTTGGTGTAGTTCATCGCCGTCTTGCATCAGCCTTCAACATCGTCGTACTCTGGGTCATTGGGCGACATGGTACTGCTTCGCGGAACTTCTCGGTGATGCGTTGACTGCTCCTTATCTCTGCCAACTTGATCCTTTCCTTCAGGGCTCAACACACTGGAACAAAAGGCGAAGTAAGACCTTACGACGACTCGCCAAGTGGACTCGGCGATCCTCAGACCTTCATTTCCTTTTTTTTCTCGGCCTTTTCATTTCTTTTTGCTACGTACTGTCCATGCTTTCCTTCAAACATCAAATACCTGAAACTTAAGGGTTTTCATTAGATATTGAGATAAAATAAGCATTTTAGGACACAATTTCTATTAAAATATAGCCCTAAATGAGTCCAATTTGTGGACTCATCACTCTGCCAACAATTTCTCAATCAAGTCATCTATTCTAGGAACACATATAACTTTAGCACACTATCCGCATCGAGAGTGGTCTCTTGTGCCTTACCCATCGCAGTCTTCTTTCTAAGTTTCTCCAAATTCTCATCTTCAAATTGTTTGGCATTGATCTCTTCAATGAAAGTGACCTTTACCTCAATACTAGCTAGCACCCCACCTCTTTCTGAGATGCCTAATTGCATGAACTTAGACTCTAAGGTTTGGATTTCTTTAGCCAAAGGTCACTTGGCTACACTTAAGCAAGCTAAACTACCCATACTTACCGCTTTTTGACTCAAAGCGTCTGCCATTACATTAGCCTTGCCCGGATGGTATTGAATGGTCACATTTGCTGTGACCATTCAATACCACCTTTGCTGTCTCAAATTCAGATCCTTTTGAGTGAAAACCTGCTGCAAACTACGATGATCAGTAAACACTTCACACTTAACCCCATACAGGTAATGCCGCCATATCTTAAGAGCAAACACTATCGCTGCCAACTTTAAATCATGTGTTGGATAATTCCTCTCATGCACCTTTAATTGACGCGAGGCACAAGTTATAACATTCTTATCCTACATCAACACAGCACCCAAACTAGAATGTGAAGCATCAAAATAAATAATAAAATCTTTACCTTCAACCGGTAATGCTAGAATAGGCACGATGGTCAAGAGAGTCTTGAGCTTTTGAAAGCTCTCCTCACATTTTTCAGTCCATTCAAATGGTATTTCCTTTTTGGTCAAATTTGTCAAGTGAGTGGCAATAGAAATAAAGTTCTTCACAAATCGACGATAATAGCTAGCGAGCCCAACAAAACTCCTAACTTCCATCACAAAGCTAGGCCTAACCCAATTCTTAACCGCCTCAATCTTTTGGGGATCTACTATTACCCCTTCCTTTGAAACTACATGCCCCAAAAATGCAATCAATTTCAACCAAAATTCACACTTAGAAAATTTAGCATATAGCTTTTGATTCCTAAGAACACCCAAAAAATTACAAAGATGGTTGGCATGCTCTTCCTCACTTTTCAAATAAACCAAAATATCATCAATAAAAACTATAACGAACGAATCAAGAAATGGTTTGAACACCCCATTCATCAAACTCATGAAAGTTGCAGGCGCATTAGTCAAACCAAAAGACATAACCAAAAAGTCATAGTGCCCATAGCGAGTTCTAAACGCCGTCTTAGGTACGTCCTCAGGCCTAATTTTCAATTGATAGTAACCAGATCTTAGATCGATCTTAGAGAAAACTGATGCACCTTGCAATTGGTCAAAAAGATCATCTATTCGAGGCAAGTGATACTTATTTCGAATAGTGACCCTATTCAATTTCCAATAATCTATACACATTCTCATACTACCATCTTTTTTCTTAACAAATAAAACTGGAGCACCCCATGGGGAAGCACTAGGACGAATAAATCCCTTATCAAAAAGCTCTTGGATTTGAGCCTTAAGCTTTCTTAATTCTGCCGGAGCCATGTGATATAGAAGGACAGAAATAGGACGAGTACCAGGTTCTAAATCAATGCAGGAATAGACCCAATGGATGGAGCCTCAATCTCAACATCCATAATATGAGCCAAATAAGCCAAAAAACCATGTTCTACCAGTTTACTAGCCCGAATGAAGGATATAATCTTAGCTTGCTTAGGCTTGTACATTCCTTCTCACTCTAATTTTTCCCTTCCCATAATTTCTATAGTTACCGACTTAGTATTACAGTTAAGCACATCATAATAGAGGAACAACCAAGTCACGCCTAAGATTATGTCAAAGTCAATCATATCCAAAATCACTAAATCAGCCCAAGTCTGAAATCCCATAAACAAAATAGGACAAGCACGATAAACATGGGTAACTATGACTGACTCTCCAACTGGGGTAGAAACACGAATAGGGGCATCAAGAATATCACAAATCATATTAAACTCTGAGGCAAATCTCATGGGTACATATGAATAAGTAGAACCCGAATCAAACAACACATTAGCCATCCGATCACAGACAAGAATAGTACATGTGATCACCGCATCAGACGCCTCCGTCTCATTCTTGCCCAGAAAAATATAACACTGAGCCCTATCATCATGACGAGCCACTTCCCTGCCTGGTTGCGTGTTACCCCTACCTCCGTTACCATTACCATTTTCTCTACTTTCATGGACTCGATGATTACCTCCTCGCCCACTTTATGGACGCCCTCGACCATTATTACCATTCCCCGCGGGTACCACTGCTCTAGATTGTAACTGCACGAAATCTAGCACACGCAGGTGTGGACAATCTCTCCTCATATGCCCAGGTTCTCCACAGTTGTAACAAGTATGATCAAAAGATGCTCTGCTCCCCGTCGAAGGCGCGACTCCCTAGCTATCCTGAAAATTATGAGATGGAGTTTTCGAGTAATTACCTGTAGAGGCGGGCATATCAGACTGAATTGGCTTGGTTGCAAGCGTTGGCCTTCCGGATCCTTTGGAATAAGAACCTTAAATGTTACCCGAGTTCTTGGCCCTTTTCGCCCATGCCTTAGCTTGACCGTCTCGCCTCATCCCCTCCACTTTCTTCACATAGTCTGTCACCTCATTAAAGTTTCTCCCTGCAAAAGTCATATAAATAGATAATACTTGCAACTCATAATTTAATCCTTTAATAAATAACCGGATCCTCTCATCATCTATAGTCACCAACTGCTTAGCATATCTAGATAAAGCATGGAACTTGGCCTCTTAAGCAGCCACATACATACCACCTTGCTCCAAAGCCATAAACTCATCTTTCTTGCGATCCCTCAAAGTCCTAGGCACATACTTCTCAAGAAACAGAGCATGAAATTGGGTCCAAGTAAGTGGAGGTAAATTAGAAGATTTGCACTCCATATAAGCTCTCCACCACTGTTTGGCCTCACATTGAAGTTGGAAAGACACGAACTCAACCCCATGCTGATGGACAATACCCAACTTATGAAGCCTCTCGTAGCAGTCTAAGATGAACTCATAAGCATTCTCACTCTCAGAACCAAGAAACACAGGATCCCTTAGCTTCGAAACTTAGTCAACAGTTCATGCTCATTACCAGTCATAACAGAACCCAACAAAGGACGGAAGAAAGCATTATTACCTCCAGTCTCACCCACTTTGGGCGCAGTGCTAGCAACAAGAGGATTAGTAGGAGCTTGAGTTGCTTGAGTAGAAGGCAGCACTCCAAGACCAACCAATCCCTTTAACAACGACATGATCTGTAGAGCTAACACTGGATCCAAAGGAGGAACACCTGTAGTCTCAGCCTGCACCTCTCCTTCTTGTCCCAAATCCTCAACATCAACATCAACATTCTCTTATATCTCTTCATGATGCGCATGAGGGTTCTCATTCATAGGAGCATTCTCAACAGGAGCTCCATTTCCAGCAGGTTCAACTCTTCCACGACCTCTACCCCTAGCTCTTCCTCTACCCCTGCCTCGACCCCGACCTCTCGCTGCAGATTCCTTGACCAGAGCTTTGACGGGAGCTATGGGCCTAACGTCGTTGAATCTAGTAATAACCATCTGCGAACAAAAGAGTGAATGAGGTTAGATACCAATTTGAATCGCCAAATACCAGTTGGAATCAAGTCATAGCACGAAAAGAGACGACAAAAACCGTCCCCCTACCGTTCCGCAAGACTCTACTAGACTCATTTTGGTACATCAAGATCAACGAACCTAGGCTCTAATACTAACTTTGTCACGACCCAGACCATCGTTATTAGCACCCACACTAACACTCCGGTGGGAGAACCGCTACTACAATCCAAACCAAGCACATAATCTAAAAACTAAGGAATTTAATCAAACACTAAGGAAATCAAAATAGAGTTAATAACTAACAATGCGGAAGAATAACCTACAACCTGAAAGTCAATAGACCAAAACATTCTAACAATGAACCAAGTCTAAACAAGAAGGGATACAACCCCATACTAATGACCTAACTAAAACAAATGTCTAAGTCCAAAAATGGTGGACATAGACGAAAGGGAATTCCATGGAAGCCCGGAAGAATTGGCTCACCCTTGAATTCGAACAACGATCACTGATCTTCTAAGCGAGGTTTGTCAATAGCCGCTTGAAGATGCTCTGTATTCAACAAAAATAAGAGCAAGTGCAGAATCAGTACACAACCACATTGTACTGGTAGGATCACACAGTTATCCCACTAGTGCAACATAAACAAGTCAAACAACATTATAACCACATGCATACATATTAACATATATAATATCATCAACATTTACGAACAACGAACAACTTCACATTTTATGTCAAATCATTGGTCCTCTCATGGAACCCAAACCCAAACAGTTAGCATGCCGAAACGTGGCAACCGATCCCATATTTATGCCAGAACGTGGCAACCGATCCCATTTTTATGCCGAAACGTGGCAATCGATCCACGTTAATTATGTCGGAACGTGGCAACCGATCTCATTCACACGCCACAATCACAATCACAAGTATATCATCAAGATCATACATTTAAGTCATGATTTCATGGCATTCATCAATTCTCTATCTCATTTACAACAAGTGTGATCAACATTGCAACATTCATACATATATAAGTATCATAATGAAGCAAGAACCAGCATACATCACACAATCATAGAATCACAACCATCACCTACCTCGAAACAAGCTTAAAACCCTAAGAAACTCGATCCTTCCCTTTACGGATTCGTTCCGCTTGTTCTTGGTCTACAAACAATCAATATAATACGGGAATCAATAAACAATCATTAATTACCTGGATTACTAACAATTCTATGAACCCTAGATCAAACCCATAATCTCAATTATCCAAATTAGGGTTGTTTCCACCATAGAATCTATTACAAAACTCTCCCCCATCAATATTCACCAATTCTATTACATTCTACAAATCGAAAAATAGATTCGGGGAGTGAAAAGCTTACATTTATCCCCAAGAATGGTGAAAAATAAGTATGAGTCGCCTGGGGGTCGTTCCTTAGCTCTAAAAGTTGAAAAGTGCATAATGAGGTCGTTTAGGGGTTTATTAACGACTTTAATTAGCGTCGGGCTCGCCACAACGGCCACCACCTCGCCACAGCGGCTCCGCCAAAGCGGCAAAACCCAATGCCAAAGCGGCATTCTCGAGACAGAGAGCTAATTCAAGAATTCCAAAATTCTCATTTCACAACATAGCTCTAACCCACGACGCTCAACAAATACCCTTTACGCTAAGATCAATTACAGGAGTTCTACTCGCCCGAATTCAGTTATGAAAAGTCGTACGAATTCCTTAATGAGTTATCTAATTACTCATGTAATCAAAATCAAAATTACTTCACCTAATTGTTACCAGATTTCCCTACACCTCAATGACTCCGATTTCGTCCAGATCTGGACAAGGTTGGGAAAATTCAGATACTATGAAAAAGTTTTCCGCCCCCAAATTTTCCCCCGTTGACTTTTCTATAACAACGGAAACATGTCGTTACATTCTCTTTTGCATTTTTCTCTTTCTCGCTTTATACAAACACATATTATACAAAATACAATGTATAATTTGTGTTTGTATAAAGCGAGAGAGAGAGATATTTGATATACAAACGTATTATTTCGATTCAATTGTATACAAATTCAAATTTTATACAGATATACAAACACATAAAATTGAATTGATAGGTTGCCAACGATTTATACAAACGAGAGGCTGCTAGCAATTTATACAAATGAGAGGTTGTCAGCGATTTTATACAAATATGATGCCCCTAACGATTTATACAATCTGATTTATGTTTGCTATAGCTATAACATACAAATATGATATTTATATTTGCTAAATGTGAAAGTTGCTCTACATTCTTTCTTTCATTCTATTTTTCTTTTCTTTTCTTTTCTTTTCTACTTCTACTATTATAGAAGAGAGAGTTAATTTTGTGGTATTAACATGTGTGCTTGATGTTATTTTTACTTTTAGGTGATATTTTGTCATTTCATGATTAGTTGTCATTTCATATTATTTGTTTCTTATTTATTTTTTACACTTTTTAAAAGTTCATAAATAAGAAGAATATTTTTACTAATTTACTTTTAACTCTTTTTAATACTTTCTTCGTTGACTTTTACTTATCATATTTGGATTTCACACATCTATTAAGAAAATAATAATTGACATGACTATTTTACCACACTATCCCTAATAGTTGATGTTTATTATTAAGTCTTGAAAAATTAATTTGAGGAATAAGTAATTAATATTAAATATAAAACATGAAAAAAACTATCTTTTCTTATATTAACTATCGAAATTTGAACCCTTTATTTTATCTATGAAAGATCGAGCACTCATCAAGTTATTGGTCTAAACTTACAATTATAGAACTATAACAAATCTTATTTGAATAAATTGAATTATAATTTTAAAAATATTATTTAAATTAATAAAATTATAATTCAACAAATGTTATTTAAATTAATTTAATTATAGTTATTTTTGTTACGAACTCATTTTCCATAAGGCCATATGCTTGCACGGGCTTGCCATCTTCTAGTATGCATAGTAAATTAAGTGATATTTTTTCAAGATTTGTAAGCACACTTATTATAAATTTTGGATGAAGTATATATCTTGATAAAACATACGACAAAAGTTCCAAGTGTGGAATATTATTATTTTGATTTTGACAAATTGATGAAGTGGGAAAGCAATAATTCATTTTCCTTTACATACTTCAACTGCCAATCGTTTGAAAATTCAACTCTAGCTCCTTCAAAGAATTTTCATAAAATTAAGAGTTATATCGTTAGCGTAAGAAATTTTTATATCATGAGATTATTTTTATATATTTTATCAAGTATTCCCTCTTATTTTTAAGATTATATAAGTTACATATTTTAAGAATATTATTTACATGTAAATATCTTTGAAATTATGAGAGATCACACATTTTTTAAAAGCTTATTTATAGATATTTGAGTGACCTAATAGGATAAAAAAATACTACACTAATTTATAGAGAGAAAAGTATTGAAAACACTTCTGAACTTGACACAAATTATTAGTTTCGTCCTGAAACTATTGACAACCTTAAAAACACCCCTCTACTTGACTAAATAAACTTAGATACACCCTCGATCACCTCTGACATGCTACATGACATAGCATGTGGTCTCAATTTCTTGTAGGAGCATAGAACTCTTAATAAAAAGCTGAGGGAAGTATTGAAAATACCCCTAAACTTGGCGATAATTTAAGGGTGTATTTTTCTCAAGTCATAAAATTGGTAATGTATTTAAGTTCAGTTAATCAAGTGAAGGGTATTTTTAACGATGTCATGAATAATTCAAAGATGAAACTAATAGTTCATACCTAATTTAGAGTATTTCCAATACTTCTCTTAATTTATATATATATAACTTAAACACTACCACTGAAGGACAAAATAGAAACAAAAATGAAGTAGTGGCAGTGGGTGAGTCCTACAGCTTTCTTGGAAAGAAGGCTTTGATTAAAGAATTCCATAATGGCTAATATAAATTCATGTTTCCACAACAAAGGCTAAAAACCGTAGAATTAGTGAACTTGTTTACAATCATGCCAAGAGTACAACTACAGCAGCAGCAATGTACAAACATGAAGAAGGGGGCATGGTCTCCAGAGGAAGACCAAAAATTGAAATCTTATATCATGAAATTTGGCATTTGGAATTGGAGCCATATGCCTAAATTTGCAGGTTTGTTTTCATTTCAATTATATTCATGTATGTATTATCAGATGATCACTCAACTAATAGTTATGTCTTAGAAAGTCACATTTAATTTCTTCTTGACTCTAATCTTATTAAACAAATTAAAGAAAAATGACTTTCTAAGATAATACTGTAAGTTCTATATCGTCTGAGAAATCTAACTCTGCAATATTAATAATAACTCTTTATTTTATAAGTTCATGAAATAATTAGTGTTTGATAGTGTTTAATTAATTGCAGGGCTTTCAAGAACGGGGAAAAGTTGTAGACTAAGATGGATGAACTATCTCCGCCCTGATGTTAAGAGAGGACCCTTTACAATGGAAGAAGTCGAAATCGTCATCAAAACGTATCAAGAACTTGGAAATAAGTGAGACAAATTAAATAAGTTTCTAGCTTTTAGTTACGTTTTTTTAGGATGATTTTAATCTTTATGTATATATTATTATGTCCAGATGGTCAGCTATTGCAGGAAGATTACCGGGAAGAACAGACAACGAAATAAAAAATTTCTTCCACACACACTTAAAAAAGCAATTGGGAGTGAAAAATGTTGCCTCGATGAAAAGGACTAAAAGAGTACTAATGAAGAAAGACAAAGATCAAAATGAGATGACGAATATTTATGCGGATAAATCATCACCTAATGTTTGTAATTATTCATTGGAGAAGAGTAGTTCGACTATTATTACATGGGAAGAAAATGAAATGACAGATATTGTTTCTTCTAGTAATATAGTTATATTAGAGAGCAACCCAGAAATTGAAAAAATTAGTACTAATAATGTTGGTTGTCATCTTTGCCAGTTTGAGTATCCTCACCCTTGTACTCTTTCTGGTTTAGACTTTTTTCATCAGTTTGATGTACTCTGGGATGCTCAACATCTTTCTATTTTTTGACAACAACTCATGTAGAGTATATTGTTTGGAAATATTACATAAATACACATCTCCTCGAGTATATTCTTATCCCCTCGGATACATTTCTATCTCCTTTCGGATACCACCCTCCCATTAAGTAATGTATTATTTGTAATGTATCGGACAACTGAGTAATGTATCTGAGAGCAATCAAAAATCTAGATTTTTTGTAATTGGGAAAACTTTTGGGATAGGATGTAATTTGCCCCCAAATGTTTCTCTTCTCACCTGATCTCACATGGAGTTATTATTTCTACTAAATATATAAAAAGACGATGGAACATTCCATACATAAATTATGGATAGATTTAATGTTGAAAAATAGGCAAAAAATTGGTGGAGGATCAAAAGTGCACCAATATTGCAAACATGAGAATTATTACTGCTCCATATGAAAACTCAAGGATGACTTTGAATCTTAACTCAAAGATAAGGACTATTTTGGGTTATTTTTCCTAAATATTAAATGACTTTATGTACTAAATGATATAAATATAATTAATTTATTTATTATTGAATTATCGGTTAACCCGTTAAGAAAAAACCCGAAACGATTAAGAATTAATAATTGATAAACCAATAACTTTTTTTCGAATTAGATTATCCGTTGGATTTTGAACAACATGAGTTACCACCTCAAGATAAACTGATAGTGGAAGAAAATTCTAGCAAACGAATAGAAAGCGTTAATTAGTTTTCATTTATAGCAACTAATTACTATTATACTTCCAAAGAATAATGCTTAAACTTTAATTGAAATTCAGTAAATTTCTAACAGAAATATAGGGTGTGTTTGGTATGAAGGAAAACAAAAATGTTTTCCAATTTTCTCATGTTAGGTTGGGTTAAATGTTTTGGAAAATATTTTTCAAATCAACTCATTTTCCTCAAATTTAAGGAAAATGACTTCCCTTCCAAACTTAAGGAAAACATTTTCCAAAACTTTCTTCCAACTTCAAATTACAATTATTTTTTTATTGAAAAAATCAATTTATTTTGTCCCTACCCTCAAATCAGCCCCCCAACCACCCCCCAACAAAAAAAAAAAAAAAATTTCCCTACCCTCAAATCAGTCCCCCCCCCCGACCCCCTTATCAGCCCCCACCCCCTTCAAAAAGAAAAAAATTAAGTTTGTTTTTAAAAAATATTTTCAACTTCAAAATTTCATTTT